>SCLD01079421.1:0-14913 GCA_004367895.1 Oikopleura longicauda | reverse complement strand
AAGGTTTCTTCTCTGAGTCTTACTTGGAGTCCCTTCGACGGGCGTTCTACACTCAGCGCAACTCAAACGATGGTTTTGACTCTCATTGCAATGGATAACTCCCAATTTCTTGCCCAAAAATTAACTTTTGTAAAAATAAATACTAATATTATCGGCCCCCTCGTTGTTTTTAATCTGCATTATTCGCAAGAAAGTGAGGTTTCCAAGTTTTAGTTTACCAGTTGTATCTGAGGTCAAAAAAAAATTTCATTGCAAGGGGTCTTTGTCGGTTTCGTTTGGAAATTTGGTTTTTGGAAAATATCCTAGCGGGTTTTAGTTTTGAATCGGGTTGGATTAGTTTAGTGGGTCGAGTATATTGGTTCGAGATCGGAAGGTTGTGGGTTCGAATCCTGGACATTTCTAGCTCGAAACCCTACAATGAAAATCTTGAGGACCAAAATACAGAATCAACAAACAAGAAAACCTTTTTCCATTTTTCTACGATTTATTTCGATTCCACATTCTGGATATTTTGAAATTCTGAGTAGATCTAAATCCCAAAAAATGAAAGTTTTGAAATTTCTCGGAATTCACTGTAAAAATGATTTCCCGGTTGGTCATTTTATAGTTCATACATTGTGGTGAGGCTTACTTTTACTTATTTGATCGAGTTTAAAAATGAAAGTTTTGAAATTTCTCGGAAGTAACTGTAACTAATTTATGAATTATGATACATTGCAATGGATTATTGTTTTTAATTTCTCGTAATTTATCAGGTTGGCGTGGTCAACTGGTGTTGTCACGATCTTGTGACCGTAAGACCCTGGGTTCGAGTCTTGGTACGGCCTGGACTTTTCTGAGGTCGAACCAAAAAAGAATTTGAAATTTCACCTAAAGCAGTGTCAAAATTACGATCGTTCAACGTCATGATTTCATCATCCACAAAAACCTTTTGTCATTGCAATGTTTTATTTATTTCATAAATTACTTATTTTTTAATATGTTTATAGGGTGAAATATATAAAAAATAGAAATAAATCATTGCGATGAGTCAGAAATAAAATATTTCTGAATTTTGTCCGTACGGTGTCGCTAAATGCTCCTTCGTCCGAGTATTCTCGGTTTTGTCCGTTTAAGAAGTGCCGCAAGGGGCGCTTCTTACTTTGTATTCTCTCTAATTAATTTTGATAATTATGGCGCTCGAGCACCTTTAGTGCTCAGAGTGTCGATAGACACCGCGCGGTTACATTTTTGAATGTTCCAAGTTGACCTTGGCTAAGACAAGTACTTTTCTGCCCATTGTCACAACTACACGTAACACTGTAGTTGATGACATTGTGCTTTACTTATCTACAACAGATTTTGATATATATTTTAATGTGGATTTTATATTTTCAAAGAAAGTTTCATAACTTTCGTTATTCTAGCCCGATTTGAAAAATTTTAACAGCTATAGAAAGGGTTTTAAATAACCTTCGTGTTGAGCTAACTTTTATTTTCATTGCAATGCAAAATCGACTAGCACATACCCTTAAAACTGCTAAATTTTTGTCTGCTTTTTCGGTCTGTGCGTCTGGGTTTAGAATTGAGTTCCTGGTCTTCTATTTCTTCTTTGACATCTTCGTCTTCTTCTTCTTCTTTGCGTTCTTCTTTGACTTCTGTTTTTATAGTCTCGTCTTTTACTGTTTCGTCTTTTATATCTTCGTCTTTTGGCAAGTCTTTCATTGCAATGTCATTTTTACATGAGATGGTTAAATCCTCAGGTGTTAATTCCCACTCTATCTCATCTGGATCTTCCAGACTAGGTAGGTCAAAGAATTCTTCTTCTAAACTTTCTGCCGTATTGACCTTGACTAGAGCAGTAGCACCTGCTGCTTTATACAAAAATTTTTTGAATGATTCATCCGTTCCTTTGATCACTTTGCCTTTACCACTCAATTCTTGTGCCTCATTTAATTCCAAAATTGCATGCACCTGCTTAAATACCCTGTCTATCATTGCAAAGTCAATCCATTTAGGCACACTATCCCGTTTGTCTAATCCGCTGTCTCTTTTCAACAGAACTTTCCGTTTTTGAAAATTTATTTGAACTACCTCCCAGGAACACTTTGGTTCGTTTTTATCGAATTTTACATTAAGTGTTACACTATCTCCTGGTGTCATGTTTAGAGTTTCTGGATTAGATATTAAACTAGAATTTAATGCTTGATCTTTGTATGGAATCAGTTTTTTCTCCTTCCTATATTTTTCTTTTAGTTTTTGTCTATCATGATACTCTCTATTACTTTTTCTTTTCATTGCAATGTCCTGAATTATACGTTCTACATCTATTTGAACCGTTTTTCCCGATTCCCAACTTCGACCAACGAATAATTCAGCTGGCGTTCGGCCAATGTGATTTATTGAATTATTACACATTGCTGACGCTAGATGGAGACTTTGTTCAACCGATACCGCTTGTTCTTCCAATATTTGAGCTTGATATCGACTAAAGACTCTTATCTTATTGTCTAATTCTGGAATGACATTTTTACTCATGGTAGAACTTGAGAAAAGTATCATTTCTACATTCATCATTGCTAAACACTCTTTTACCATTGGCGCTGTATGCCATGCGGCTTTGTCACACCGCAGCGTGATTTTCGCACACGCTTGATTGTGGGGGCATAACACACTTTTAATGTGCGCTATAATATTTACAAATTTTTCCCCACTCATAGCCCCTTCATAGACTATCGCCATCATAAATTGAGATAGACCTTCCATTGCAATGACGAATTTAATTGTTTTACCTCGAAACGTTCGAGTAACTTCATCTACTAATATGGCTGAAAACATTTCAGTAGGTAATGGAACTGGTCCCATTTTCATTCGTTCTGGATTTTTCGTACCTTTTAATAGCGTACATTTTATGCACTTTCCCACAAACATTTTGATCCTTTCTTTAGCTTTTCCAACGTCAAAATGTCGTTGTAAATACCTAAAGATCTGATTGGCTGATTGATGTCCTATCGTTTTATGTACTGCTGCTATGGCAATCATTGCAATGGAGTCTGGTAATGGTATGACTTGATATTCCGTACCGTCAATTATTTTATTAACGTACAGAACCCCATTTCGTAAACAAGCTTTCCTACTCATTAATAACGTTGCTAATTTGGCTTTCTTTTTCTGATAACTAACTACCCCTCGTGGTATATCTTCCATCAACCTTCTATAATCTGGGTTTTCACGTTGGTGCCTTGCAATGAAATATGTATCATTCTTCAGACTTTTGATATCATATTTTTGATTTTTTCCCAGTAAATCTAATCGTTTTGATTGTTTTTCAATAAGTGCAAACATTTCACTATCATTTATTTGCATTCCATCGTAATGGCTTGGCTCTATAATATTACCATGATTGCTACCTATATTACACCATGAGTTAATCATTGCAATGGTTGTTAACCTGTCATTATTATCCATGCTTGCTGCCTTACATATAGTGCATTTTATATCTTCACAACCTTTATCCTCCTTTACACATTTCAACCTACTTATGGCATCTGCTAGCTGTATTTTTGGATTTGTATTTCCAGAATGAATTATGTTTGCATTAATTACACTAGCTACCCTATATAATGCATTATTCAATTTTGTGTCTACTGAATACTCATGATTTTTAAATTTTTGAAACGCTTGTACTAACGGTTTACTGTCCACTATAATCGTTACAGGCAGTTCACATTGTACTAACATTGCAAGGTAAGCTGTCACTCCTGAAACCATTCCAAATGTTTCAAAGTGACATGATGATAGAGGTGTTTTCCGTTCCTTATTTTTTCTAGTTCTGGTGAAAAATCCGATAAATTTTGGTCCATTTGTATCAACTTGATACAAAAATCCCCCTGTGGCTAAAATTGACGTATCCACTACTAAGACCGTTCTTAATTTTGGATCAAATGGGTGTGTTTCCATTAGCTCTTTCAGCGCTCTTTTTGCTTTTTCAAATGCTTCCTTAAGTTCAGCTGTCCACACTACCTTTTCTTTGCCATCCCCATTTGACGCGTCCCGAAGTGGTTTTAATACCTCTCCTGACCGAAATAGAAATCTAGCTATGAATGCTATCATTGCAACGAATCCTTTCAATTGTGTTTTAGTAGTTATAGATTCCATTGCAATGTTTAATATTTTATTTTCATAATGTGGACTGGCTTTCATTGTTCCATTTTTAATTCTGTATCCTAAATAATTGAATTCCTTTACCCCAAAGAAACATTTTTTTCCTTTTAATTTTAACCCGTTTTGTCTACAAATTTTAAAAAATTGTTTTATTTTATCCAAATAATCTTTTTTATCCTTAAACGTTGCTAACAATACATCATCCATATATCGCCTCATGAATTCATGTAACGGGAAAAATACTTTCGCAAATCTATCCTGACAATATTGAGCTGCTGGTGCCCATCCCTGTGGCATAACGTTATACGCGTATTCCCCCATCATAGGTATGGATACACAAAAATAGGGTCTCATAGATTTATCTAATGGTATAGCAAAATACGCGTCACTTATATCCGCTTTCAAATTGAACCCATTTATACTTGACTTCATTGCAAAGGTTAGGGCTTCCTCTAAATTATCCGTTTGGGCTCCACTAAATTTCGTAAATTTATTTTGGTTAACTGAATTTAAAACTACTCTTGTGTTTGAAAGCATTTCTACTATGTTACCTTCATCATCCTTTTTTCTTACTGGTAAGATTTGCATATGATTTTTCGGTAATATGCCCGCCTCTGTAACGTCAACTAGTATCCCATGAGCTACTTGTCTCGCTAATTGCTTCATAATTGCAAGTAAAGTGGTACCTTGAAATCGTTGATGCCCTGGGCGTTGCGCTGACATTTTACCTGTCATTTCAGCTTTCACCGCATATTTATCACTTAATCTACCTATTTCACCTGTAAATAAGTCCTTATATTCATCTAAAATTTCCCATATTTCTTTTCTTAACTCTGGATCATTGCAATGTACCGTACAGTCTTTAACTGTATTAATTTGCATTTCCCTCTGACGCAACCTAGCCATATAAATACCCATATAAGTTTTCACATCTATTTCAGGCCTATTCAAAATATCCGGTGCTTCTTTTTCTTTTTCTAACTGTTTAGACCACTCTTCATTTATACACATCTCACATCCTAAACATGCAACATCCAACATTCTACACCGATCTCCGTCATTTGCTATAATAGATATGTTGTCATCATAGTCATTGCAATGTTGTACTAGAATGTTATCTTTATCCTCTTTTGATTTCCACTCACTTATCTGTTCATAAACTTGTTTTATAGTGAGTATGTCCGATTTTATTTTTTCCGTTTTATTGCTAACATGTAAGCTCGTTTTTCGACCCTCATTATTTTCTATCATTGCAATGTGTTCTATCAACATTATATCCATTGGTACCCAAACATTCCGTCTAGGTCCAACTCCAAATTTCAACCTTTTTCTGCCGAAATCCATCGCAACTTTGAGCCTATTTATATCGGTCCTCCCCATTAGAACTCTGAATTTTGTTGGTTCATCTTTTGATCGTGAAACAATTACATCTTTCAACAGAAACATGCCTTGATTTGCAATTTCTATCGCTACCTCAACCACATATGGTTCTAAATCCAAATTGTTACCACCTGCTCCTTTATAACATTTAAGACGTTGACCGGAAATCCTGTATTGACAGTCTCTGAGCCTATCAGTATGAATCATACTGTTAGCCGCTCCACTGTCTAATACAAGTTTCCCATTTGAATAATTTTTCTTATTTATTTTTGGGTTTATAAAGGTACAGTTTAAAGCTGGTGTCGCTATTTTCACTGCCTTTCCGTCTTCGTTCTCATATCCTTCGTCATTATGCATTCCAATTACTTCTTCCCCTTGAATTCCGACGAATTCGCCTTCATTTATCATATTAATGTAGATACAGTCGTCGTCTTCAACGTAATAGACTGTTTCATCATTATAACTTTCCTCATTGCAATGACCTTGAGTATCATTATGGCTTTCATACTGATAACCATTTTCAACCTCATTAACCTCTTGGCCCTCATACATTGCAATGCGTTCTGATCGTTTACGATTTCCAGCTCGATCGAAAATGCAATTTTGACCCCCCCTATAGGGTGGTTCATGACGTACCATTTTCTTAGCATGGTGTGAGCAATGGTAACATTCTGCTCTTTGTCGCCCTCCAGACGATCCTCCTCTTCGATTCTGGGTCTGGTAATTTCCCTTGCCACGACCCCTACCTCTATAATTTGAGGTATTATTATTATTTGGCGTTTTGTTCCAATTTCCTGCATTATTAGAACTACCTCGCGCCATATTATTACCGAACTTATTATTGGGTCGAGAATTCCCTTTAAAATTTGAATTACCTCGAAAACCCGATTTTTGAAATTGGCGATTGCGATTTTGACCATTTATCGCTCCAATTTCACTACTATCTACATCTGGCTGCTCCTTATCATTGCAATGAATTTCATTTTGACCTCCTGACCCCTGTAACCGGGTCTCCCTGTCAATTATTTCATATAATTTATATCTATTAGCATGCCAATTTTTATACGTTTTTTCTGAGTTCAACTGTCCATAGAACTCATTTATCATTTTATGCCATTGTTTATCAGTTAAGGGACCTAGGGCATAGAGTAAAACATGGAACAACGTATTTATGATCGGAGTGTATTGCTCCCCTTGTGTCCATTTACTCTTATCATGTGGGAAATCTGCCGTTGCAAAAAAATTCTTTGGGTCTTTAATCATCCATTTTTCAATCTCATTACGCATATCTTGAATTTTATATTCTATCCTATCACCTTTCCCCATTGCAATGGTTTTTAATTTTTTAAAAATTTCAAAGATTTCCTGGTTTTCCTCATTATGTCCGAAAAATCGTTTCATGGTGTCTAAAATGATATCCCATGTTTCATACCTTCCTGCCAAAAAACTTTCTTTAATTTTTTCTAACATATAAGTTACTATTTTCCCACGAAATTTATCCATTGCAATGCTTGTTTCTGTACTAGCCAAAAAATAATCTAAAGTTTGCTCTCCTGCTATTTTTGACCTTGGAAACATGTGACCTGATATGTGATGTATGATCTTATCTAACACCCTTTTATTCGTTGTGCTCGTTGCTGAATGCACCACTTCAATGTCTGAACCAGACGTTTTAGTGACATCCGTCATGTCGAACCGTTCTAACTGCATTATTGCTGTCCAGTCGTTTGCTGTTAAACCCTCTATATCTTGCCATCTGATCCGACCTTCACGCATAAGAAATACTAGATGTTCCATATTTAATGGAACTCCGTATTCCGGCGCCTCATTATTTTCCTTGTCGCCCAATTCCCACAAAAATTTATGATTCTGAATCACTTTACGCTCATGCGTTTCAAAAGAACTCAATATTAGTTCCGCCCATCTATCTACGTCCTCTTTACATTTAACCGATCCTGGGAGAAGTTTATGTAACTTTCCCTCGATAACTATCTTATCCAAGAGCTTTTTCTGTTCTTGAGATATATCGACTTGATCCATTGCAATGTTTTTATATTTTTACCTTTCACAGCGTATTGTTGCTGAAAGCAAACCGACTCGATAGTCCACAACCGGCTGACCTTTCCCAAATTCTTCGGGTTGGGTTTTTCGAAACTTCAGTACGTGATTGACTACAGTGGGGGTCCAATGAAACACCAATTTATAGTCAATGGTATCAACCTTTTATTAGAATGTTATAACACTTCATTCCAATAATACAAGCACTTACCGATTGTCAACAGACTACTCAGAGACTGCTTGTATTGTTGTATTGTTTTGTCCTTTTCTCGATGTTCTCTTTTCTAGAATGTCGAGAAGAGGAGATTAATTCGAGCGGTCCTGCATTGGCCCCTGATTCTGAGATAGCTCTCTAGCGCCACCGCGTCATTGCAATGTGAGTTATAAAGCTATTTCAGGATATCACGTGGTCGGGGGGGGGTTTTGTGACGATTAGTCATAATGCCAATGCTGGATTGCTCGTTAGAATTATACACTGTAAATAAAGATTTCACATTAAGTTAATTTGCTACATAAATATAAAAGTGCCTAAGTAAGGGCAACGAGCCGTGGCTTTCCGTCAAATTTTACGCCCTGGAGGCAATTTTAAGCGAGTCCTATCCTAGATTTTTGAGAAATGAGACAGTTTTGAGCAAATAAGTCATCGCCGTCCCTTTGTTGATCGTCTTTGTTTGGGTGATTTGATGATCGCAAAATCTTCATCTTCTGGTTTGGGTCGCCCTTGATACGCGCCTCGGTGTGGCTTGGGTTTTCGTGTTCCCTTTTTCGTACTTCTTTGGTGTTCCCGAACCATTGATAGACATTCTTCCAGTTGAAGTGTCAGATTTCTCATTTTTACTGCCTCGGTTGTTTTAGATCTTTTTGCATGAGGCTTACCATGTCCATCAGTATACCGTTTTTGGTGCTGTTTGTTACCCCTTTCATTGCGATGTTCCCGTTTTCCTTTATTTTCCCTTTCTCGTTCACGTTCCCATTGCAATGCTGCTTTTAATTCTATACGTCTCGTATCTTCTTGTGCTTTTTCTAGAGCTCGTGACGTCGCTGTTCCCCTTTGAACGTTACCCGTTCGTCCCCCTCGATGTAACGTAAGATAAATGTCCGGTGTGTGTCTCAACTCTGGCATTTGTAATCTTTTTGGTGACGTTTTAATTGGTGACGGATATGCGTCAAGTTTTTCCATCGAAGGTGGACTGTCTGGGGGCGATATAGTTATTATTTCATCATTGCAATGTTTATTTGGAACCCCTCTTGGTGCTGGGACCAAATTAATGTTACCCATTTTTGACCCTGTTCCCAATTTTGGTTCCGAAAATGACCGTGAGAGGGTATTTGGGATACGTGTTCCCTTTTTCTCGCTTGTTCCCTTATCATTTGTATTTGTTACCGGGGAGCTCTCTGTCGGTCCGGTAACACTTTCTTGTCCTAATCCTAACGTATTCAGTATGTCCGAGTTCCAAGAACTCGTGAAATCATCCTCACTTTCATTTTCATCCTCTTTATCATTTTCTAAATCAGGACACTCGTCCGAATGTTCCTGTTCATTGCAATGATCACTTTCCGAGCTTGAGTTCTCACTAAGCTCACCCTCATCATTTGGTCCGACCAACTCTGACTTTATGATAGTCTTGAGTTTCTCGGCTCGGTCTTCAGCCCTTTTTCTTAAAAATGCCATTTCTGACTTTTTCAACCCAAATACCATCCATGGCTCATGGTAAATTTTACCTGTCCATGGATTATCGTACCTACATAAAAGTAATTTCCAACTCCCGGTTTGCGAGGCCATCATGTGGCAGAGCTCGATTTCGAGTTCGAGGTATACTGATGTCTCACAAACTTCCGTCCCTAGTCCGTCGTACATGTCAATAAATTGATCCATGGTTACCCACAACCGTCTTAACCGATCTTGGAAAGTTTTTCCATGTTTTCGGCCCTCTTTCCCTAACAAATTTGCCACTTTTGTCCGTCCGTCACCCATTGCAATGCCCTTACGCGCTTTCTTTAAAAGTCCGTCCCATCTACTGTCTGTCATTATAGGTACTTCTGTACTTGTTCCCACTTTTTTACCTTTCGATTTTCTTTCGTTACCCTTTTCTGTACCCTCACGACCTTCCTTTATCATTGTGGTTAACAAAGTTCGTTCCTCTTCCTCAAATGAGCGTAGGTGCTCATTGTCGTCCTCGTTTTTCTCCTTAGTCCCTTTATTTTTGAAAAATTTCGCCATTGCAATGTTCGAAAAAAAATGTATATTTTTATTTCGTAATTTGCTCTTTTCTTTTAATGAACCGTTTTTGCGATAGTGTTGCAAGTGGAAAGTTACCACTCGTCGGGTACTTGTCCAAACCGGTTGATTGGTAAATTGGTCACTTGGTGTAGTTAGTTTGATTTTGTTTCCAAAAAAAACCAAAAACTGTGTTTTATACCTTAATCGGAAATGTGACTTAAAAAAAATGGGCTAATTTGAATTCAAATGCGCTACATTGCAATGACTGAGTCATGTTTATGAGTCATAAATTATGATCTATGAGAATGGTGGGTTTTCAGAACCTCCATTTCATTTATGTGTCGACCTATTCATTGCAATGAAGTTTTGGTACCCTTCGTTATGTGGTACCCTCGTTCAGTAGGACTTTGTTTTCAGGATGAGTCATTCTTTTTGGTGGTACCATAATTCCGTGTCATGGGGTGTTTTCAATTCGACAGCCTTCTTTGGTCTTCTACTCGATGTTGATTGGTCGGTTTAAATGGTGGGCGATTATCTGAATAACTCTTGAACTTGATCTGACCTATTTCATAAGTGAAGTTCATCATATGAACTGTAGTTTAGAGAGAAAAAGAAGTTCTAAACTGGTTATTTTTACTAAAAATATTCAATTTTTAGATTTGATTTGAAGTTAAAAACAAAAGAGAGACTATTTGAGAGTATAAGAAGGGTGAAGATTATCTAAGAAGGCGGAGATCAGCTTATTTTGCGTCCTCACGGTAAGTTTCTAAATCTAAAGCAAATTTCTATGGCTCGTTCTTTTCTTCATCCTTGATTTCGTTCTAAAATGACCGTTGTTGAAAACCAAAATTGTTCAAATTGAATTTCGTTATCCAAAGTTCAATTTGTTCAGAAAATGACCTTTGTCAAAAATGACCGTTATTCAAAATGACCGTTAACTTATACGGTTTTTCAGATGTCCGATTCTGATTCGGATTCTGATAAAGATTATCGCCGTCGTAATTTTGCTCAGCCTTATCAGAATGATGGATCTGATCGTAAGATTCATTGTAATGTAAAAGTTCCCGGTGTTGTTCCGTCTGATTCCATTGCAATGAATAATGGTCGTTCTAACGTTCCCTTGTGGGCTAAAAAAGGTGTAAAACGAGGGATTCCAATATCCGCTACTGATGCAGAACAACCAAAATCGTCACGAGATGATGATCACGAGCCCCGTCAAGTTCGAACTTCCCCGAAACAGAAAATCGGAGAGACTCAGGAGCAACGTGATTTACGGTTCAAATCATGGGGAACAAAAAGATCTTCATTACCCAGGGTTTCAGATTTGAAGGGCTCGTATTCTCATTCATTGCAATGTAAACCTCGTCGGACCTATTTCGGTACTTATCGGTCGTCACGTTCTAATTTTAAACCTTCGACCAATAATTACCGACCTTCTATGGGAACACCCGTTAAGACTTTGCATCGTGACCTTGAAACCCATGAAAATAACTGGTCGGCTAGTGGTCGTTCCCGGTCACTTCGGCATCATCTTTCGATTCGGTCACATCGGAAGGGTCAATGGGTTAGAACTGATCCTGTCAAAGCTCATGAATACCGTGAACGGTATATGACGCAGCGTACCATCACTGCTAAAGATTTGAATTTGCCGATTCCTGATGGTTCAAAGTTCCCGGTTCGTCCTGAACTTCATTATCAGGCGTTTGTGGATTCAAATCCAACTCATTGCAATGACTGTTCCCTTTGGCATGGTGTACCAAATGGGAAAGTTACTTTTGAGCCTCGTGTGGGTGGATCGTATCGTCCGACCATTCAAGTTCCCGAATTGCGACTTCGTAAACTGAAGTCCAATTTCAAAGTCGATTTAAAATTTCGGCCGACTGATTCAAAACGTCGGAATGTTTTTGAAGGTGTTACCGGTTACGGCATTCCCCCCAAAATTCGACCTCTACCACCATCATGTGATATTTCGGGTTCGATTCTTGGTGATGGTACAATTCCTGAAGCTGAATCCGAGGGAACGAATCCGGTTCCACGTGTCAAATTTGCTTTGACTCCAAAACGTCGCAAAAAGTTGAGGTCGAGATCTGTGCGGGAAATTGATCAAAAATCGACCAAAATTTACCAAGAATTTACCAAAAATTTACCAAAATCGACCAAAATTGACCACGAGTCCTGTCCGGGTCCGTCTGGTCTGACAAGGACTGTTCGTTTGGCTGAGAGTTCTGATGATGATGATGATGATGATAAGAATAAAAGGAAGCCAAAGGGTTTAAATCCTCGTGCAGCCCCGTCTCATTGCAATGTTAAGAAAAATGTGAAAAGTGACATTTTCACTGGTTCTGAAATTATTGACTATGAAACTGAAGCTGAAGATGACACTACTGAGGAGCCTCTGTCTACATTAGATCGTATGCAGATGGCGCAGGATGAACCCGGCGACCTTGTTATTGCTGAAGGCGGTGAAGATAACCTTGATCTTTATCTTCATTATGAAGATGGTGATGGTGAACTCGAAGATATAGATCCCATTGATGGTGATTATCCCTCTAATGTTGCTGATCACATTATCAGTGTTTATGGGTTTTGGTTTAATTTCTTTGTTAAAAAATTTCGAATTTTTATTTGGAAAGTAAAAGTGATTATTTTTTTTTTTGTTTAACGTCATTTAATTTCAATTCCGACTCTTAAATCAATATAAGACGCATTGGGGCACATTTTTATGGTCGTCAACGTGAAGATTATTTGGGTTTACGGTCACGACCATGGTTCAGTAACAACCTTCGTGCTTCTGGTGTGACTCATTGCAATGGTGATTATCCAAATGGTGCCCGTGTTCATCGAACACACTTTGATCGTCAAGCTGAGCGTTGAAATTAAATTTTTGGTAGGGATTTTGAAAAAAAAGTTTTGGGGAGAATTTAAATTTGTTACATAAGTATTTCAGCTGAATTTCCATCTCTTGAACTTCGACCATCCCGATGGACTACTCATGAGGGCTCTATCGATTCTTGGCGTCGATTTTATCATGAAATGAAACGTCGAAATGTTAATCAGCCCAATCATGTGACGACTTTGCTTATCCCTTTGGATCTTGAGGATTACTTTCGTCCACCTACGCACTGGGTAGCTCTTCGCGAAGGTAACTCATTGCAATGTGACCCGCCCTTTAGGTTACCGTAAAATTTTCGAATTTTCAAAACATAAAATTCGCAGATTTTCATTGGTCAAAAATTTCGAATTTTGACAAAAAGTAAAATTTTCGAATTTTCAAAAAAAATAAAGTTTTCGAGCTTTTCTATAATGCTCATTACGATATTTTCACGGCCTTGAATTTATGATTCTCACTTGTCTTAAAAAGTTTTGGGTACATAAAAATTCTAGATTTTTGGTTCCGTTACGGACGTGCCTGTTATCGTGCTAAAGTTGTGACCGCATGTTTTGCATGTGAGTCACTTTTAGTCATTGCAATGGTTCTGTCGCGAAATTCTGTGTCCGAAATTTGTCCTTATCGCGACCGTTATCAGTTTACTTGTCGTCGACTTCATTGCAATGCGTGTCCTGTCGATGCTTTTAATGCCTCTGGGTTGTTAAAGATGCAGGCTGTTGGTATGTTGGCGCTCAAGTTTATTCATCAAATGCCCGGGTCTCATCGACAAACTGTACTTTCGTAAGTATATATAAAAAAAATTTATTTTGATAATTACGTAATAGTTTGGAAACATTGCAATGTCTTATTTTCAGGGATGAAAATGGCATTTTCACTGCTCATGATTTGGACTGGGATCGATTCTTGGCTCAAGATTTCGGTGAGTTTCTATTTTATTGTTTTTGAAAAAAAAATGCAAATTTTTGAACTTTTTGGGCTGATCAGCTCACGATTGAGACTGACCATATAACGGTAGTTACCAATATAATAATACCAATGGACCTGATTCAGTTTTTCAAATCATTGCAATGTTGGTCTTGTATGTTTTGACTTTTGAAACCTTTATTATGGTTCTTTTTAGATCCGAAATATAAATTTTCTAACTATTTATTTTAGGACGTAATTATTTGGATCGTGGATTTTGTGTTCGTGTCAATATGGGTCAGCATTTTGGGCGTAACCCTCGGACGAAAACTCCTAAGCCCCTTTTGCAGATGTTTCAGGTGAAAGAAATTTCATTTTTAGTTTCCAAGTTAATAATCGTGTTTCCAAAGATTTTCAAATTATGTTTCCAAGTTATATTTCCAAGTTAAATTTCAACCTCCATCTTTTAGCGTGTTGTGAATTTGGTAGCTGATCGTTATCAAATCGATCGTAACGCTATCATTTTCCGTGAGGTCTGGGCCTATTATTCAAAGCCGCTTAGCACCCCGGACGGTGTCCGCCGTTCGTTCTATATGGCGGTGCCAGTCAAACATGGTGACAATTTTGGTGAGTCACCTGAGTGTATGGCTGAGTTGGAGAGTCAAGGTGAGGTGGAGATTGACTTGTCTCACTTCTGCCCTCGTGGTGTGCTTCATTTGGTTTGTAAGTATAACAAGAGCGCCCTCTTTTTAGGAAAAAAAATTTGGAAAAAAAATTTTAAAAAAAATTTTAAGGTTCAATGCTCTACCTCTATGACTTGTTCAAGGGGTTTGAACTTCGCCGTTTTGATGGTCCCGTTGGTGATTCTCATTGCAATGATGAAGTTCAACGTGCTGCTTCCGATTATCGAAGTGAATCTGGAAATGACTCCGACACCGATGGCGATGAACACCACCCTGGTCGTCTATCTGCTCGTGGCGTTGACATGTTCATGGTAAGTTAATAAAAATTTTCTAGCCAAAAAAAAATTTTGAAAAAAAAATTCAGATTCGAAATCGCCGTCGCCGATTGAATCACATGGATGGGTCCTTCAAGTATTTGACCGGAGATGCCTGGGTCAATTCTTGGTTGGTGCGAGCACATGTAAGTTTCTTTGATTTTCAGAAAAAAAATTTTTTAGAAAAGAAAGATTTTAGCTTTTCTAATCACATTTTTAGTCTGAAGGTTTCTTCTCTGAGTCTTACTTGGAGTCCCTTCGACGGGCGTTCTACACTCAGCGCAACTCAAACGATGGTTTTGACTCTCATTGCAATGGATA
>SCLD01079311.1:0-14914 GCA_004367895.1 Oikopleura longicauda | reverse complement strand
GTACTAGTATTGATATAGGTATCATTGGAAAGGAAATTTGATTGCAATTTTAAATCTGTAAAAATTTGAATTTTGGTGCAGCTGTTTTGGAGAAAACTGCATTTTACGATATTCTAGAGTCAAAAAAGTCATAATTACGCTTTGAATAATGACATATTACTGGAAGTCTTAACTTCGCTACATGGGATATATAAGTCTGGGATAAGTTATTGGAACCTAAATCACGTGTAACGTGGTTTAAGAGTAGACCTATATATCGCGCTTTAGCGAGGGCGGGTGGAAGTCACTTAATCTTTGAATTTATCAAAGGAATGTGCAGTATAATTTTTTCCACTAGCAAAAAATTCTTCAAGTATTCTCAGATAAAATCTAAAATTCTCAAAGATGTAGGTTTTGAGTCTGTCGTAATGACTCAATCTCAGATGAGTAGTCGAAAAGGGAAAAACCAAATCGAGAAAGAGAAAGTGACGAGGGGATAAAAATATAGGTAAATATAAACCCATGTAGTCGCCACTAGGTATTAAAGTCAACTGACTAATTATGATCGTATTTACGTAAATTAATGACGTTCTAGAATTAATTTGTCATCATCATGGTTCTGTTGGTGAATTCTTCATTCCACATTATTACTGGAAGTCTTAACTTCGCTACATGGGATATATAAGTCTGGGATAAGTTATTGGAACCTAAATCACGTGTAACGTGGTTTAAGAGTAGACTATCATCTTAGCCTAGCTTCTAGATAATATTGTTAATATTATTCCATAACTCTCAAAGACTATACACATGTATAAAGAGCCAATCTAACATCAAACACAGGTTAGAAATTTTATTACGTAAACAAATACGAACTTGTAACGGAATATACAAGAAATTTTTTCTCAGAAATAGAATGATTCCCGTCTGATCGGGATGAATTCTTCTGACACATCCAAGGTATTGGTATCGTTCGAAATCGTACGATTCGGTGCATTGGCCAAATATTGGATATTTTGAATGTAGTGCTGGATCATCTCAGTTGAACTCCAATTGACTGATCTAGCAATACGTTCTGCCGGAACATCCATTTGCAACGCATAATTTATGAAGAAGGCCCGAGCGGAGTGAGCCATAGGAACTTGTTCCTCTGGAATGTCCAATATTTTACACCTTTGTTTGACCCTAGACATAATCTGAGCCGTGGTAACTTTTTCTGCTGGATCATCCGGGTTGGGTATGGCAAATATGCCCCCCTCTAGAAACGGAAAATCTTTCCACATCCACTCATACGTTTCAATTGGACAAAATAATTCATTTGTCTTTTTGAACAGTACCAATCGCGAGTCTCGATCTCCGTACCGATTACTTTTGCCACTTCTAATTTCACAATTCAGGCAAAATTCATTGTTGGACGTTTGAACTTGGAACAAATCTCGCTTCTCAAGTGCTAAGACATCTCCCAGTCGCCCCCCCGATGCTAATGCCCAGACAAGGGTAACTCCCAAAACTCTGTTCCAGGCTTTTTCCCTTTCTGTCTTTCCCATCGGGCCCAAAACCAAGGTAAGCAATCTCGTCCACGTTTGAATTTTGACCAATCGTGGCTTTGATTTTCTTTCTTTTGACTCATCCTCTTTTAGACGTTGAGTTCTAAGATAGTTCATACCACACATAATCGCTTTTTCTTCCCTAGCAAATGTGTCGATCTCAAATTCTTTAAATACGTCTCTGATCGAGTTCACTACCGCCATGAGCGTTTTATTTTTCAAACGCTTTTCAGAAGCTTTCATGTGGGCCAAAAGAAAATCCAGAATATTCTCGGCTGACCAGTCTCTCAACCTTTTTTGGTTCAAGTTCGCCACTAGGAGAATTTCGCGTCTGATTTTTTGGTGACGTTGGTACCCTGCACTGTGATCCTGAGACAGTTTAAGCAATTCACGGCCATTTTTGATATGTGACATGTTAACTGACAGATTTTACAACAAACGTCACTTCTTTTGCCCCATCTAGAATTTAAACCCAAAATTCACTACTTTGCCCAGAGGGCATTTGGCGTAGCGGTTAGGTATTCCGAGGATGTGCCCGAGGTCTAGGGGTCCCGGGTTCGAAACCCAAATACTACATTCATATCAGAAACATATCGAGTACGAATCAAAATTGTTCCGTCTAGAATTTGTTTGTGTTTGAATTTGGTGTTTCATGAAACCCCCCCCCCCAGATTGGGTCACCCAGGCCTGACCACCAAACCCTTTTGATTATTTTATTAAGAATTTTGGATGGCTCATCTCAATGGAGAGCCTCGAGATTGCCCTTTAGAAGAACGTCATGGTCTCGAAAATGAGCTGATCCGTCAAGGTGAACAGAGTTTATTGACTCAGGTCAATCGTGCTGGTGATGAACGTCCCGAAGTAGGTGGATTATTACCTGATGGATCCTCATATTGCCCTTATGCATATTTGCATGAAATCGAGCTTGGGAAAAGATTTTCCGAAAATCCTTATTTACAATGTGAACGAGATCTACCTTGGATTGATTCTGAACATACTATCGTCAACCCCTTCTATCGACCTCCCTCACGTGATTGGATGACCAATTATCAATGCTGGCAACGAATCACCCACTGTCAGTCTATGGAGGTCTTTTATTATGGAGAAAATCCCACACTACCGCCCCCTCGTCTCAACGATATGCTGATGCGAAGTGAGTTTGATTTTTATGGAGGTTCCGTTCAGGATTTTTGCCAAAATTGGATACAATGGATGCCCCTTATTCGAAATAAATCTTACCTTGATCGAGTTTACCAAAGTGTACACACCGGATGCGATTTTTTACATTTTTCGAAGAAGGTTCATAAAAAGAACGCCCGACAGTATCGACGTAACTGTTACGTTTACTCCAAAGCGTTTCTCAATCTAGAGTACTGTCTAAGATACAAAGGTCAACGTCCCGATCGCAAGCAGCTGGTTGATGAATATTATTCAAAATCAAAGACTGGAAAAGTACGCAAACGAAATGGTCATTTCATTTCCGTTGATCGTCGCATCCCTTACACTGCTGGATATTTCCCTGTTGCCCGTTATAGCAACAAAGATGGACCTACGGACCGAATGGTCTGTCCCGAGAGTAAACGAAGTCGTGAATTTCCCACTACAATTTTCAAGCAGCTGGTTAAGTGGATCAACACCGGTGTTATAGAATTTCTTGGTTCTGCTCGAAGACTCGGAAAAACCTGGATAAATCTTGCCCGACTTTTCTTGGCCATTGTTGTAGAAGAAATGAAACCTCGAGTTTGTTTAGGTTAGTTTGAAACTACTTATTGGAGATAAATTTTATTTATATTCAGACGGAAGTATTTCGAAGTGCATTACTCCTAAAAAGGCCCCTCCCTGTCGCCTGGACTCCATTTCAGCTTTACTCAGCATTGTTCAACCCGGATGCCGAATGGTTGTTTGCGACGACAAATCTGGCTTCAGCAATATGGTTATAGATCCTCAAAGTCGACCTTTTGCTGCTTTCCGCTTTGGAAGCTTTATCGCACAATGCACTTGCCTATTTTTCGGACATCGGACCGCCCCCGCCTACTATCAGGAAATGAATATGTTCGGAAAAACCATTTTATCTACATTTGGACTTCAAACGTAAGAACATTCTAATTTTAACGATACTCATTTCCCTTTTAGCTGTCTCTATATTGACGATAGAATTGGCGTGACCTTAGACAACGATATTTCTTATGGTCCTGGTGAAACCTCTCGTGAATCCTACATGATTTGTCTCCTTACCAACTCACTTGGGGTCTTTTTGAGCGCCACCAAGAGTCATTGGATTCCTTCTCGTCGAGTGACCTTTTTGGGTTTTATTATCGATTCTGAAGAGTGTACAATAGAAATAATGCCCGAAAAATATGCCCGCGTGGTCGAACAAATTCACGAGATATTAGAAATTTCACATCGAGACAAGTATTGGGACATGCACTTACTGGAAATCATTCGTGGGAAACTAATTAGTTGGTTGGTCGTCATTACCGATATGCGCATTTTCATCCGAGAACTCAACATTGCCATTGCTCGTGCTTACGAACGAGATGATTTTGCCTTGAATAATTCGATATTGGTCGATTTGTATATTCAAACTGAGCTCGAAAAGTGGATTCAGTTGAAGCCTTCTGATCTAAAACGAAAATGGCTTCAAGACAGTCACGTGATCGCTGAACTTCGCTCTCATACTATCTCAACTGATGCTTCCGGTTTTGCAGCTGGTCTAGCCTATGGGCCCCTTCGATCATTGCAATATCGCACTTTTACCTGGGATTTGAACGAATATAGCTACCGTATTCATTACAAGGTTAGTTTATCGATACTACAACTAAAACTGATCCTGAAATTCAGGAACTTTGGGCTATCGAAAAGGGTCTGTATTCTCTTGGTGAACGTTTACGCAACTCACGTGTCAAGGTCCTATGCGATAATATCATCGTTGTAGCGGCCTTCCAAAATGACGGAATCAAGGACCATATTTTTACCCGTAATCTCCGTCGGGTTTACAAATATTGCCGAAAGATGAATATCCACCTCCAGGTCGATTGGGTGTCAACGAAACTTCAATTGGCCGACGCGCCCAGTAGAGCTACTCATTTATATGATTCTTGCCTACGCTACCACCTACGAGTTGCATTAAAAGTCAGTTTTGGGATAAATGTTGACCTCTGTGCCAGTCCCGAAAATCGAGTCACCCGCCGTTTTATCAGTCAATATCCTCACCCCGAAGCTGAATCTATCGATTGTATGAGTTTGTTTAGAAGAAGCATTGATTTAGTCAAAAGTACTAACTTCCGTACTGTACAACCTACCACTATTAATGCATACCGGCCTTATTGTTTCCCACCCGACGTTTTGCGACGGCCCATAATACGTGATCTGGTACCGCAATTTTCATCATTTATTATGATATTAAACGTCTATAGGGGATTAGGGTTGGTTCTAATTCTACCTAAAAAATGTGGTCCATATGATATGGTACACATAAAATATGTCATGTTTTATATATCAAATTAGAACCATCATAGATAGTACCTATGCTATGGCTCAGCGACATTTCGATTTCTATCTGATCATTGGAGATACCCAAACCCCTGCTATTGTAACCCCTTGTCGACGACAAATTGCTAAATATCCCTTGGCTGAGCCCTATTCCCGGCTCAACCGAGAGATTTCGGTCACATATTTATTTATCAAGGCAAGATTTAACACTCTTAATGATTTATAGCAAGAATTTACGATTTACAGTTAAATCTCGAAAAAGGGACATTCAGAATCATCCGTTCTAGAATTCATAAGGCATGTTCGATCTGGCCATTTCTTCCAATCAGCAGCCGAGAAGGCTATTTACCGCCTACTCCATTTGCTCGATGACTCATGGTGGACCAATCGCGGCTTCTGTGAAATTCGATCTTGCCAAAAGTAAACACAACTAATTTTATTTTGTATCATTCGAAAAATTTTCGACCACTGTAAATATCAATTGTGAGTATTTTTATTTGACATTACGAGAAAGATTTTTTAACTAGTTATTTCATAGATGGACCCAGAAGTACCCCATTATGAAGACTATTCTCCTGTTGACGAGCGTCACTTGCAACAACTCGGACAACATTATCGCGAAGGAACTCATCATTTGGAAGTTGAAGCTTTTGATCGACGTCGAAATCGGGTAATTTTTCAGTCGCTTAATCAGAGACCCCAAATTTTCATTTCAGACCCCTGTGTACTCCGCCGTTACCCAAATCCATCAGGACAAACGGTTGGACCTTGAGGACGAAATCAAAGATCTTGGACGGGAATATGAACGTGTTAAAGCTCTCGAGCGCAAGCTTATTGGTGATCGCGATCGACTCCGTTCCATTCACCAAGAACGTGCTGGACCCTCCGATTGGACTGTCTCCGAACGTGATTTCGTGTTAACTATGTCACGTGAGTTTAATAATACACGTTATGTCCGCTCAACCCTTTTTAAGGTACTCAACCTCCCCTGGCCGAGCGACTCGCCACTGCCACTGCCGAGCGGAAACGCATAAGTGATGATTCTATCACCAAAAATGATGAACTTTCGGCCCTCAACAAGCGTTTTACTACTGCCCAGTATCAACCACAATCTGCTGCTGGTGGACGGAGTCTTGGACGATCTACTTTTTTCAATAACAAGCGTTCCGTCCAAGAAATCTTGTATTCAATTGGTGAAATGGTTAACAATTACCACACCATTCGGTTAGTTGGAATTTCGTTTCACACCGTTTATTTTATTTTTAGATTCGATAAGTGTGTTGATATCATTGTTGAAGGAATTGGTGCCTTTGAAGAGGAAAACAAAATGTTTCCCAGTGCACGTGCTCTTCGAGAAGTTCGACATTTCGAGAATCTTCACCGTGAATTGCTTCATCTCAAACGTGTTCATGTTTCCAGTGATGGGTCCCCTTGTGTCACTCGGTATACCCTTTTGTATAAAATGGTACGTAAAAACTCTTCCCATTCCAACAATTAAAACCAGTTTATTTGTTGTGAGAGGTAATTTCTGCCCCCCTATAATTTATTTTTAGGCTGAAGCCCTTGCCACCGAACCCATGCGTCTTGACCTCCAGAACCGCCTTTACAACGACAACCGCAGTGGTGTTAAAGATCTGAAACTTTCTTTAGCTAGTAATAGTTTTAAGCCTTCTCCAGTTGTCACTGAGAAGGTCAAGAAAGCCCCTGAAAAGGACGGAAAAGCTGGAAAATCTGGTAATGGTTCCAACAAACGTAAGTCTGATGGCGGTGGTAAGGGTTCCGATGACAAGGATTCCAAAAAGAAGAAAAGTCCTGGCCTAGATTGCAGTTTGTGTGGTCTCGGTTGTGGTCACACTGATTCTTTCTGTTGGACTAAACATGACACCGAAGATGCCAAGTCCAAAATCGCTGCCAATAAACTCAAACCCGAGATGAAGAAACATTTCAAATCCCTTGCAAACGCTCTCAACAAACGAGAAAACTAACAAATTTTTCCTGCCATTTTCATAACTGCCATTTTACTGCTTGTACAAATCACCCATAAATATATTTTACATAGTTTATTTGAGCTGGCTAGTGTTTGCAGTCATAATCTGGAATTTGTTTTAGTTTTCTGGGTTTTCGTCCATGAAGAGATAATTGATATGGCCAAATTCTTCATCGCTGTCGGCTGCGGCGAAGTCTGATTCAGAAATGTCCGAGTCCGAGCCTCCAGATTGGTCACCTTCAATTTCCATGTCCGAGTCACAGATTTCATCAAAGCCTTTCCGGTGTTTCAAATGTTTTCAAAATCAATTTCTCAACATATGAAACGCCTCCTAACATGTCGGCTTCTAAAGGTACTTTAGTTTCTAGTTCATCAATCAGTTCTCTAGACTTGCCATCCTTGACATAAGTCCCGGCAATGTGTAAACAGAACTTATTGATTTTGTAGAAATTGGCATGCAACAAGTTTACTCTAGATTCAGCAATTTCGATGTCATCCTCCATTTCACCATCCACATCGGTGGCTTCCTGTTCTCTGATAACCATCATAGCATCTCCGATAGTGCTTGACATTTTGACCAAGATCGAAATGCCTAATTTTACCAAAATTTCAAGCAAAGTTCTTTCTTTTTCTGTCATATTTTCGTCTGGAACCATTCCTGTGAAATCAGTATCGTACCGAATTTCCGACAATGGGATTCGATTCATTTTACACTCTGAACAAAATATTTTAATTATTATGCTTACATAAAAAATTTAATATATTTTACAGAAAAAGTTCCAAATTTGAGCTCGCTGGAGGCCAGAGAGCATATTTTAACAATTCTGGTATGGCCAGAGAATCTTCCATCCAAGTTCTATCATTAAAAACGATATTATCCGGATTCTCTATGTCAAACGGTTCTTCACCCTCTAGACTTTCTAATTCTGGGTGACTCGCGAAACATAAAGTCTTTGAATGTCTAGTGATTTTCGTTTCTATAACTAGTGTGAGGCCTAGAAAATTATCATCCGGATTTTTTTCCAATTTCTCTTCCACCCACTCTTTCACTAAACTTCTAAAACCACGAATGAGAAACCTCTGTCTCCCACTATCATCCGTGTCACAAAAATTTTGGTCACACCAGGTGATTTCGGCTTTTTCAATGCTTTTACTCTCTGGCTCCAGTGATTCCAAAAGTTGATTTTTGTCTGAATCCGACAAAATAAAATCTATAAAGTCAGTGAACAGTGACTCATTGAATAACAAATCAGTTGATAATTCCGAAACCACTCGAAACTTTTGGTCCCATTTCTGCAAGACCAAGCGTCCCATTGGCCACATCAAAATATCCTCGGTTTTAATAGTTTCAGCCACTAATTCTGGATCCAATCTAACTTTAGATCTGTCGAAATCGAACGCGATTTTCACCCAACGTTCTCCCAGTTCATCCCAAAACTTTCTCCGAGTGATATTTTGCCGTATATTCGCTGAGTCCCGTAACAGGTTATCTTTGAAAACTTCTAACGAGCATTTCCGACACATTCTAGGGAAGGTTAAATAATACTACAAAAGAAAAAATTTTAGTAACAGTAAAATTAATTTATTACATAACATATATAGACATAAATTTACCACTAAATTGTCATATTTCCAAAACTTTTTTATTTAACCCCAAAGGCTGACCGGGAAATGTGTCAAGGCTTCCGTTTCGGGACCCAAAAGAAAACTCTTATCTACAAAACTTGGTTGTAATGGCTTTGGATCTACACTTAGGTAATTATCTTTATAAGTGTTAAGGTCATCATGTGAATAGCATCTCTCTGTCAACGATGGAATTGCGAAACGGTTATTCAATCCTGAATTTATCACTCCATATTCGAAACCCTTTCTGATCTCATACACTGGACGCTTGCCCACAATGATTGAATATCTCACCCTCATACCCAACTGGTATTTTTTGATGCCTACATCCAACCCCATTAAAGCTAACCCTGGTTCTTCTGCGAATTCTCTACGCACGAAATTCATAAAAGGATTAAACGTTTCTGGGTAGAGTTGAGTAAATTCTGATCTGTCTGGTCTAAAGTGAACCTCGTTCATATATGAGAGGTCATTTATGTGACCGCAAAAGACACAGACCCTTTCGTTTGACCTTGGACTTATGATGTTCGAGCCTTCACATGAGGGACCTTCACACCAAAATAAACCTTTTTTATATGCTATAGTCGAAGTCAGCGGATTAAAGTTCTCTAATGAGTCCCTATACGGCGCATTTAATTTAGAATAGATTGGTAGATTAGCCCAAAGATTCGTTTCCAATTGGTCTAAAGTTCCAAATAAACGTTTGCTTTTCCTAATTCCCAGATCCCATTCGTTCCAACCAGTATTTTCTATCTAGATTTGTGTATTAATTACGTAATTGACACAAATTGATTACCTTCAAGAAGTCATCTGATCGCTTATAAACCACTGCCCCTAACCATTTTATTTCAGAATTGCAACTGCAACTTTCACGCTGCTTTCGAAAAAGCCTGGTGTCCGAACCAATAACTGTTGGCCACCCATCGTATAATCTATGCATTCTAAATCACAAAAAAGGTTAGAAATAATAACATTACATTTATTGGATACAATGTGAGAGAGCTGGATGAAGGTTTAACAGAAATAAGTTTCACCGAGCAAGGATTTCAATCTTTGTTCAAGATCCAAGTCTTCATGCTCCAGCGACACCACCTGTTTCGATAT
Organism: Oikopleura longicauda; assembly: GCA_004367895.1. Classification (NCBI taxonomy): domain Eukaryota; kingdom Metazoa; phylum Chordata; class Appendicularia; order Copelata; family Oikopleuridae; genus Oikopleura; species Oikopleura longicauda. The sequence continues at coordinate 5,185 of SCLD01079311.1, read as the reverse complement.
TTGACTCGTCGAAGGTTCTTCCACTACCGGTATCGGAGCAGTTGGGTTCGGTTTCTGTTGAACGTCTCGATTTACCTCAAATGATGAGTCCACCTGTTCAATTTCCAACACCGATTTTGCCTTACTATTCGAAAAACGTCTGATATTCAGTTCCAGTTTTGTCGAAATATTCAATTTTGCGATTTTCTCATCCACCGCTCTCATGATACTATTCTTGACATACCCTGACTCAAAGAACATCTGAAATTGTTTCATGACGTCATCCAAAGTCGGACCTGGAACATTTTCACATTTGGGCAAAATTTTTCCTGAAATAGGCAATAAATACATTTTAAAAATATGTTAAGGTTCACTCACCCAAGAAACGTCCCACATTGTCTTGTCTGGTTGCAGAATGAAAGGCTTCTTTTGCCCACATGCACGTCGCAATCAGTCGTTCAAAACTTGCTGTATCCGAATTCGTAAGTTCCAATACCGCCGACGCCCACTTGTGACCAATAACTTCATCCCTATGCATAATCAAACCTGCATTTTTCCATTTTAGGAGTTCAATGGATGTTTTTTCGAGGCCAGCAAGATTCTCCTCTAAGCGAACCAGGTCCACCCGAGCTTCTTCTAGATCGTCCCTGTACATTCTGTCCACATGACCCCGGATCAAACCAGGTACGGACTCTGTAAGGGCCAAAATTGCTATTTTATTAGCTTGGATCGTGTCCAAGTCCACCTTTTGTGATCTCCTCGGATCCAAAGGCATCTCACGTGACTCGATAACCTAAATTTATCTTTTAATCTTAAAATTCAGAAATTCAAAATATTTACCGATTCTAACATTGCTCGACCCTCATCACTGGCAAAGAAATCAAACAGATGTTCTTTGATCTTGGATTTTGCAATCGAAGTCACTTCTACACTCACACGTGAGTTTGATGAATCCATACGGTTTGAATCTTCGTCCGAAGTCTCAGATGAAGGATTTTCTTCCGAGTCTTCCGATGAAGACGCCAACGCATTTCTTGGTGGCATCACTCCAGTTGGTTCCATCGGAAAATTCTCCTCGGACTCACTTTCAGCTTCTTTATTCAGAACTAAATCTTCCGAAAATTCACTGTTGGCGTCATCCACAACCACGACTTGGTTTGGTTTTACCTTCTTCACCGGCACCATTGCCGTTTCCGCCCCTTCAGGTACCGAAATTTTATCATTTTTCTTAAAGAAATCAGGGATTTTAAGTTGATGTAACTTTTTGTCAGCCAAATTTCGAGATCTGACCGTTCGTCCCACTTTTTTCATTTTCAACAGGTGTCTAATGTTTACCTTTGGCTCCAGTTTGTCTTTGGACCATTGAGTCGCCAAAGTTAGAAGGTGGCGCAATTCTGGTTGGATCAAATTGTTAATTTCACCCACCATTTCTATATCAAATCTAACACTCAACATGTCATACGATTTGACGCAAATGTTTCGAAAATTGCGTAATGCATTCTTCTCCACAGATTTTGACCAACTTTCCTCAGATTTGTTTCCCTTAAAGAAAAAATCAATTTACCGGATGCATAAAATTGAAATAGTTTCCCTATAAAATTTTCCCTTTCCCCAGAAATCTAATTTTACCCCCCCAATTTTACCGTCCCGGTTGAGGCAAATGGCACTTCCAACAACTGTTTGAAGTCCATTTTCGTTGGTGTGCCTGAATTTGACCCTGATGACCCTTTGACAGTATCCATCAGAGCAGAAGCACTAGTTGTTTCCGTCAAATCAAGCGCTCTTTTGACCGCTTTCTTTTTCGGAGTTCGTTTTTTCGTTAATTCGGAAATTCTAAACTGTATTTTAGGAATTTGGCCTATATATAAAAGTTATCTTACCCCTCTATTTCGAAAGACTCCCTCCAGGCTTGTGCCTGCGAAAGATCAGTTGATCTTGACGGTTGAATTCTAGCAGGAGTTAATTTTTCCGTTTTCACGAGTGGTGATTTCGATGGTGTCTTTTTTGGAGTCACCGCCTTTTTCACCGCGAATTTTCCTTTAGTGAGGGCTTTCGCTTTGGTTTTCGTTAAAACCATCTTCTTGGGTGTCCTAAAGATAATGTTAGTCATCGGTCAATTCGAGAACAGCTGATTCATATTGAGTGACACGTGACTCGTTTCACATGATTCATTTATGTTATCAAGCGCACACTAACCTTTTTTCCACCTCACTTGGTCTCGTCAATTGTCTAGTATTCATCGAAGGTATGTACCTGAATCATAACTCAACATCACTTTAGTGGCCGAATTTAACTGAATTTTCGACCCCTTTATAAGCACCTGACGCACCTCATTTCATCATTCGAGAATTATTTCTCCTAGAGACCCACGTTTCCCAAAAAATCTGTTTTTTAGAAACTTTTCCGTTTTAGCCTAACAAAACTCACCTGTCGAATTTTTTCGTTTTGAAAAGTAAAATGATTTTTTACTAAATCCCAGATTTTTATTTCATTCTAGAGATTTTTTGTCTAACCGACAGTAAATTTTCATAATTTAGACATTCAACATGGCTCGAATTGCATCATCCCCTTCTCGTGGAACTTCTCAATCCGCTCGAGGGCGCCCTTCTGGTTCTGGTCGTGATGACCGTGGTGGACGTGGTGGACGTGGTGGACGAGGTGGCCGAGGCGGACGATCCGCTCCCCCCAGCAGCCCCGCTCCCGGACTCATTGAAGGTAATAACTATTTTATTGATTTCATAAAAATTAGATTTTTTGAAAAATTATGGCATTTTCACCTATTTATTCAGTTCCTCATCGCACTGACCGTGGACAAGTCACCTCTGGTGATTACTCCAGTATCAACAATAGCGCCGTCCGAATTCGTAATATTTTGGAAGGGTTAAATATGCCCGAAGATGAACTCCTCACTCGAATGCGTCGAATTTTGCCCGAGGCCAATCGACAATTTCTTGATGCTTGCGTCCTGACTTCCCAACAAATGGACGAGTCAATCATCCTTCGTGGAACAAGCAATGGTTTCGTTACCAAAGATGGACGAAGTGTCATTCAAACAGCCCCCCCCCGTCATCGTGGACGTGAGTTTTCTAAAATTTTTCATATTTAGTGATTTTAACCTTTTATTTGATAGTGTATATGTACAAAATCGTCGAGTACACTTTGGCTGACCGTGAGGATGTCGACAACATCCAAACCAACCTCCGTTTCGACCAAAGTGACTGCTTCGTTTCTATCCCAATGGACTTGGCCATTTATTGGCGTATAAACTCAGCTTTCTACTTTTCACCCAAAGGTAATTCAACACTGCTCAAAAGTTTTCCACTCCAATATAAACTCATTTTTCACATTTTCAATTTAAGACTGTCACTATTTATGGACTGGTGGTTTCGTCAATGCTTTTACCAAGCTCAACATGTGTCAAAGTGGACGAGAACCAACTGCTGTCCAACTTGCTCTTCTCCACCACCACTCCAGTAAGTCAAAACTTCCCTTAAATTGAGATTCGTGTTTATTCTGGTTTTTTAGTGACTTTCTATTGTAAAGAACGTTTCGAAAATAAGGAAATGAATCCTATTTCTTCACTGTGTTCGGACAAGTCTTGCTTTGACAGAAAAGGTTGCCGCCCAAACATCGTGGAGACCCATTTGGTCCGTAGTTACCTATTTTGGGTTCAAATTTTCGTTTCTTTAACCCACGCTCTTCCCTTGAATACTGCTCAAGACACCTACGCAAATCTCATGGGAATCATCAGCTCTAAACAAGGTGGAATGCGAACTGCCGACCAAGTCGACCATGCTGGAGTTTTCGACCACCTACACAAAGTTTTCAAGGACGCTCGACCATCTTCTCAATCTATTATGGATGAAGACTTGTTTGTCATTACTGGCAGTAATCAGACCAAATTGAAGCGCGACTTTGAGGTAACTATCATTTATTTATTTCAGTAAACTAAACGAAATCTTTCAGAGTTCTGTTAATGGTGCATTTGGAACCGAGCGTGCTGCTGAAATTTTGACCCCTGACACTTTCACATGTGTTCGAGGTGCAAGTGGTTGCAAACATTATCAACCCAAGAAACATGCTCACCCCAACGCCAATCTCGAGTATCCTGCACTCCGACTTGCTGTCAGCAAAATGACCTTCGGTGAAATCTTGCATCTTTTGGTACGTTCTAATTTCTGAATTACTCACAAATACCCAGAGAATTTTTCTAAAATTTTTTCTAGGCTGGAGCCACCGTGATGGTTTGCCGTCACTACTCTCCTCAAATTGATGAAGTTCGAGAATCTCGACAAACCCAGCTAAACTCCTTTATTCTCGGTGAAAAGAGTGTTATCTCTTTCATTCGCTTTTTCAGAGACCTTGGTTTCTACTCTGACCAAAAAATTGACCTCACTGCTCAATTGGCTCTCAGCCGATTTGAAAGAGCTCACACATAAGCTACCTGCCTTCCAAGCTAATTGCCCTTTCCTTCACAACACTCCCAATTCATTATAAGTTACAATTTTGACAAATGAATCGAATTTAACTTTATTTAGAATTTTCAATTTATCAGTTTTAGAATGTCTGTCACTACCAAGCGTAATCACGTTGAACCTGATGATGTTGACTTCAATGACATGAGTCAAGCATACCATGTTCCTCAATTGGCCAAAACCATTGACGAGTTTTCTTCAAAGTTGGAAAGTAAGTCCATTCTAAAATAGATTTTTAGATTTTAACCTAAAACTTTTCAGAACTTCTTGACTCTGGAAAAGTCCATGACTTATTCGACGTCAATCAGACTCTCCTGAATTTGAAGACGGCCAAAGGAAAACGTACCAGTATGTCCGCTCTCGAACTTGGACGCGCCCAGGGCTTCATATTTGCTTGGAACTCCCTCAGGTAAATATCATCAATTTAACCAAAAGAGTGTTTTCTAGAACATCTAGAAATAAAATGATTTTTAGGGGACATAAGAATCCCGCCAAACCACGTGCCGTCACAATTGCCGCTAAGCGACCGGCCATTCGTCATGTCCTATCAGAGGACCAACGAAAAGAGTATCAAAAACTCTTAGAAATCCATTATCCACACCGAGTCTACTTCGGAGCTGAATATGGACTCTCTCCCGAAACCATTGCTGCTGAACAAGACTCCGATTAACACTACACAACCCTTTTACTCATCAAATTTGTACCCTTTTTCTGCCCTCACAAAATTTTCC
>SCLD01079207.1:0-14921 GCA_004367895.1 Oikopleura longicauda | reverse complement strand
AATCGAACATTGTCCAGGCTTTCGACAGTTCTGATTTTAATTGAAGAATAGCCACTTGGTCATCCTGATTTTGCTTCAAAGATTGAGCCGTCTTAAATTGTTATTTAGCCAGAGAAAAATAATGTATTAGCAAATATTGTTAACCATCGTATGGCATCTATGTTTGTGACAGTCCGCCGCTAAGGTCAACCAACATGACACTGCAATGTTATAAGTTGGTCACACAGTGGAACAGGTTGACGGTCAACCTCAACCGTTGACCATATTCAGAAAACATTAACTATTTGTCCCGTTTTAACAAAATAACAACTTACTTTTGCTGTATTAGCAACTAATTCGGCATTGACTTCACGATTTTTAACTTGAAGTCGTCCATTCGATTGGGTTGCGTCTTGAAGAGCATTGTGTAACTTTTCAAATTGAACTCGAAACTTGTCCAAATTGGCATCTTGAAGCATCTCGTCCATAACCTCCTGAATGACCCGTCATGAATATATTAATCGCCGATAAACTGTTTATCACTGAAAAGTGAGGCGTGCCTTCCATTCGAAATTTGGGCCAAATGACCATCGTGAAAATACACCCCACTTTAGTCAAATAAATACATGAACTTTCCAACCTCATATTCCTGTGCCAACTCGGAAAGATTCGCCTCTTCGCTCTTATCCGTCATTTTTAAAACTAATTTGATTTTTTTTATTTTTTTCGAATTTTCAATGGTGTTCTAGAAACTTTTTTGGCGATTGAAATTTTTGGAACTTACACAAGTTTGTTTTCCCTAAGATTGGTTTTCAATTCGAAAATGACTGGATAGCGGTGGAATCGAACTAATCCAGCCTTTGGACGTCTGAATCAGACGGTCTGATCCAGAGAAGGGTGGACTCAGGCTTCACCGAACAGCTGTTCGCACTGTTCGACGAATTAAAAAAAATGAGCTGTTCGCACTAATCGTTGTTCGCACCGTTCGAACTGTTCGTTGTTCGCACAGGTCGAACTGTTCGTTGTTCGCACAGGTCGAACTGTTCGCACAGTTCGCACCGTTGGCTGTTCGCACTGTTCGTTGTTTAACAAAAAAAGTCGTGTTCGCTGTTCGGTGGACCCTGGGTGGATTATCACTGGCGCGGACACCTTGGACACGGATTTTTCAAACTTCGGAAACGGGCACAGGCAAAGACGGACTCGGACACGGGTTTTGAAACACATTTGAAACATTTCGAAAAGAACATTGAAATTTATTTAGAAGGAACGAGATAAAAGTTTTCGAGTATTTCACGATGTAAGCAGGTCTGCGATTTTATCGATTTGATTATCGTTACAGTCTCGCTGGTGATGGCTACTATGTTAGTATATCATAAATTTTATATGCTGATACATATTTCTTTACATAATATGTATAACCAAAATCAATATCACAATCGGCTCACATGGAGGAGAAAGAGGAAAACGACTCTCCGAGAGGGCGCCATTAAGAGAATTATGATATTTTTTCTGGTTAAGGGTGATACATGTATGTCCAGTTAAATACGATTGTATGTATTTAATTCAATGATGGATAAAGATTATTTGATCTTGGTGCAGGCTGTGGTGGTCCATGTTGTGTTGGAGCACTGGATGGTGGAGCACTTGGTGTTATTGTAGTTGTAACTGTGTATGCATATGGTGGTGGAGCCGCATTTGGATCAGCATAAGCTTCATAAGGTGGTGGTGCTCCTGCCATTGGTGGCGCTGTTGCTGGAACAGGCGGCGCTGATCTATGGGGCTGAGTTTGATTAACGTTTGGTGCCTCAATAGCAACTTGGTTCGATGGTATCTGATTGGCTGGAGCATTTTTTCCAGAATCTTTTTTAGGTAACAAATGAGCTTCACGTCCAACTGAATATTATATTATCCAATACTAATATCATTAAAGTATTATAATTCAAAGGGAAATCAATCTAGAGTTCAAGGTTTGAACTTCAAACCCCAGCCTAGAGTTCAAATTGCTTACCCTTTGTGACAATTTTTCTGCTTCCCGTGACCACTTTTCCTGCGAACCCACCAATGGCTTTACCAGCTGCACCCGTGGCAAGTGCACCGACCCCTGCTCCAATAGCAGTTCCCAATCCAGGACAAACGACTGTTCCAATAATTGCTCCACCAGCAGCTCCGCCTACACCACCGACAACGGCGCCAGTTACTTTACCAGTTCCTTATTTATGATTTCAAAAGTGTTCCAACGCAAAACGTCATTTCAAAACTCATACAGTGGGGTGCGTCTTCCCGATAAAAATGAAATACATTCCTTCAACAATTTCATCAACTTGTTTGATGGCAGCTTTTTTCTCTGTTGATTTTTGTTGATCTTTTCCCATTTTAAAATTCAAATTGGTTTTTTTAATTCAGAAACGACTTTCGCAGAGAATGGATCAAAACCCGAGTGTGGGTCGACTCTTGAGCTCAATCATCCGATGACGCATTTGATGACTCATTCTCTTTTTGAATCAGACGGCCTGATCCACATGCCAGAGAACTTATAAATGAATTCAAATATTTTTGCTATCCAAACAAAACAAAAATGACTTTTCGTGTTGAAAATGCGCCATTTTTTGCGGAATTTAATATTCAAGGTTGAAAAATAATGCATGTCGAGTATACGAATTTCTTTCGAAGATAATATTTCGGATAATCATTTATCCTATCAGAAGTCAAGGCCATCTCTTTGAAATTGTCATCAAGCAGAGAAATTGGAATTGATCGTAAAGAAAAAATCGTGGAAGGTCCGAGAAAAATTAAAGAACAAAAAATTCAGAATTTGAAAATCGGTGAAATTTGGAATTAATCCCAAAAACGGAAACTTAGTTATGGCGGATGACTTTGACGATTCAGACGACGATGATTTCATCTCACAGTTGAATACTCAAAATCAAGTTGTTATACAATCACAGGTAATTTTCCTCTAGTTATAAAGTTTGTCAGATCCTCAGACACCGCGTATTCCTCGGTTTTTATGACTCATTACTTATGTCTCATGATTAGGTTCATGGTCTTCAACCAAGTCAATACATACCGACAGTGAAACCAGCATCAAATAGTCAAAAAGAAAATAGAACACCTAATCTTGGAACAGTCAAGCATGAAGCGAATCGAGGAGCAGCTGATATCGCAAATCGTGCGGCTGCACTAAGATCAAATTTAAAGTAAGATTTTCCGTGTGCACACACATTGGCAACACGATAATCGAACCAACATTAATCGAATTATATTTAGCCAATCGAGGCAAATTCAAGTTCCGAAACAGTCGGAAGAGGATAAAAAACATTTCGAACCAAAGTTTGATGAAAAGGAAAAAGAGTTGAAGGCATTGAAACTCGAAAAAGTTGAGATCAAGAAGAAAAATGCGTGTTTGATAAAGCTAACAAAAGACGTAAAACGTGAAATAGAAGAACTCGAAAAAAGAAAAAAGACTGTCGAAAAATTCTCGGTGGGAAGTCGACAATTTGCAGCTGTTCGGGATTCTGCTCTGAAATCAAATGTAATAGTGAGCAGTCAAGCCTCCACCATAAGACGGAATGATTGTCAGGATGCGACCCAGCCAGCTGAGAAACGCATAAAAACTGAAAGCGAAACAAAAAATGCATTACAAATATTGAAACCTCGTCAATCACAACATCACTCAGCATTTTTAAAGCCACAAACGAAAGTGACTCCGAGACAAAGTACGAAATCTCGACCGAATCTCAGGCTTTCATCTGATGTCAGTGCTCTATTCGAAGAAAATGAGCGATCACAAGTCCCAGAAGCCAAACCAAAAACGTCCCAGGCCCCAACTCAAAATACTCAAAGTAGTAACGAATCATCTCAAAGCTCGTATGGATATTTGTCTCTCAAGGATCTATCGAATTTTACCGTTTGGCTTGATGACGATAGAGGTGAGGATCTCGCAAATGATTGCCTCAATTCGACTTTAGCCGCTGTTCCACCACCAAAAGAAACCCCAACTCCTCCAAAAAGTCAAATGCCGACTCAAGCCAGTCCTAAAAAAGTCATCAAAAAGCATCGTGAAATCATAAATGAATTTTCAAAGGCACAAAAACGAAAAAGGAATATCAAAAAGAGTAAAAAATTCGGCAATCCACGTTCAAAACCAGTTCAAGACTTTAAGAATGAGTTGCTCGAAATGTCAAAAGTGGTACCACACAGAGTTCAACCAATAAAATTGCCCAAATTTCCAGTTGGCGAAGAAAGAATAAGTTATGATTATTTCGATATGACTATTCAAAAATCACCAAAATGGTTACGAACGGAAAAATGCATTCCTCCAAAGCGATTTGGGAGTAAAAGCCGTGTTGTTGCGATGAACTCGAACATCACATCCATGCAAAAATGGAATCATATAACGACCCTGGAGATTGAGCGTATGGTCATTTCAGAAAAATCCATAATTCGAAGTGAATTTGTTGAAAATTTATTTGGTAGAATATTAGAGTTTACGAAGCTTATAAGTGAAGACAATCACAAATGTTACCTCTACTATTTTAAAGACTTTTACCAACTACTTGAATCTGCAAAAAAGGCTATTCATGCTAGCCCTGCCAAGGAATGGCTTGTTTATCAAATATAGATAGGCATGGTCATTTCTCGTACCACTGAAAAAAAACAAGCCACATGAAGATTATCCCAGAAATAACAATTTATCATTGGAAAACGATATCGAAGCTAAGTGGTTGTTTAGTAACATGGCTGGAAATACGAACCCCAACAGTTAAAGAGAAGATAACATTAGTTTGCAACGTTTTGAAGTTTCTAGAGGCAATTTTTAGGAAAATTTTACACATTGAAAAAAAATTTCATCGTGCGAAAAAACAAGAATAGTTTGAAATTAAAAAAAAGCGACCAATATTCATTCCTGATTCATCCATTGCCGAAAGAAGTTCCTTCACATAATCTTCCTGCGTGCCTTTATCGTGATATATTTTTTGAAATTCAAAAATTAACCATGTTTATCGATAAAAATTATGAGTACAGTCGAGTGTTACCATCTTTGCTTGGTTTAGCCATGTAAGTTTGTGGCTTTTATATATTTGGATCGATTTATCGATTATTTCAGAAATTACGATTCCGTTTATTTTCATCGGATTAATGATCTTATCATTGCGTTCGAGTCAAAGCGTGACAAAGATACTCTTCGGGCAGCTGCTTTGGGAAAATTTTACGAAGATTATACACCTGTCAATTGGGGACTTCTTTATGAATTTATTAGAATCACGAATGGTTTTCAACCAATCCAGTTAACGATGGATAAAAGTCGAACAACTTTACAAATGTTTTTCGATAGCATTGATTTAACAGAAAAACACCAGATTTTAAATACGCTTCTAGGTTTGTAACTGAAATATATATATTCCTTCTATTTTAAATAAAACGTTTCAGCTTATAAACATAGGCTAAAGCCATCAGAAGAAATCTATTTACCCCAGTTTGATCTTGAACTTCTGAAGAATCATACGAAATATTTTACTTTGTTGTCTTCTTTTTTCAATCAATACTGCCAGTAAGTGTTGTGTCATAATTTATGGCTCATAAATAGTTTATATCTCCCGTTCAAATCCCAAACATTCTCAAAATCGCTAGACAGGTTTTCCTTAACTTATTATTTTAGACATCTTGAAGCAACCGAACTACCTCATCAAACTAAGTGTTACTTTTTCGTAAGCATTTATGAAAGACTTCACCTTGGTATCATTTCTGGAAGACGAGCACTATCCCAAAGTCTCCCTGACAATAATGAAAGTCAAAAAACCATGAAGAAAATTCAAACCGCTCGTACAGAACTCGAAGTCATAATCAAACAACTTAGAGACAACTTAAAGGAATTCAGAAAAAATTATTACAATCAATCATGTCAACTATCCTGACCCATGGTTTCGATGCCTTTTACCCCCACCTTACTTCATTTAACACTGAAAAAGTTGTATTGGATTTTGTATTTGTACCGGATGGCACTGATGCGAATATCATCAATACACATAATCGATCTGCTTAACAAATATATTAGACGGATAAAAAAATGTATCATTTTTGAATTTTGAATCACTCCCGAAGTTGAGTATGTTGTGAAATGTCCTGTGCGTTGATAAATGAACTTTTGAGGGTACACCCATGTTGCTGATAATGTTGCTGATATTTTTATCAGCAACATACCTAAGGAATGTTGCTGATATGACTTGAATGTTGCTGATATGGTTTGAATGTTGCTGATACGATTGGAATGTTGCTGATACCTAACCCTAACCCTCTAACCCTGAAATTTTGAATATGAAGTTATGAAATGTCAATATACAGTATTCCTTATCCTCCAACTGGTCCATCATGATCCATCGATCCCCCCCGCATTCGTGTTCTTTCGAACTGAAGCATTGAAATCTAATTTTTTTAGAATATAAAAAATGGCTTTATTCTAAGGATTTTGGTATGATTTTCTAAACATACGGAATATTGTGAGTCCGGTTTAAAGTTACCGTTTTTAGTGATGAAGTAACCATTTATTGTTGAAAGTTACCGTTTTGCATTGATGAGAATGAAAACGGTAACTTCACTAAGGTCACATTTTTTAAATAAATGCCGAACTGGGCGAACAGTTCAAAGTTTGGACTCCAAGCTGCTACTGTTCAGTAGACCTAGCTCTAGAGTATAAAACATATTTTTACATTATTTTTACGGTATAAATTATACCCTATTTTCCTTTGTTCGCGATATTTTTTGAGAATTCCTAATGTTTTCGAAAGAGTCTGTCATGGAAAATTGAGAATTTTACAGAAATGTACATTTTTGGAGGGGGCCTGTCATAGAAAATTGCAAAATTTCCCAAAACTCCTAAATTTTTGGAGTCCTTAATTTCGGCGAATTCAAAATTTCAGGGTTAGGAATCAGCAACATTCCGATCGTATCAGCAACATTCCAGGCCTATCCGCAACATTCAAACCATATCAGCAACATTATCATCAACATGGGTGTACCCAATTTTTGACTATGAGGTGGCAGTTTGTGCGACATAAATTATGAATCATGTCTTATCCAAAATCTCTAAATAAGCATGACTACTGATTCCAGTCGGCCTAAAGTCTTTAGGCTAAAGATAAAACTTGTTCGGCCGCTGACCAGACGAAACTTAAGTGGACCATATGATATGCGGTGGAAAGTTTTGAGTGTAAAATATATATTCAGCGAGGTATATTTTCGACACATTTTTTAATAAGCATATTTCTTGTCTGTCAATATGTGTCTCAGAAATAGAGCCACGGCCGAATGACTACAAATTGATTAACCTTGACAATTTACCCTCTCAACTGATTAACTGACCCTGTAATACGCCAAAATTGTTCTGATAAAGGTCACATTTGACCCGAAAAGACCGAAAGGAAAAACCTCCAAATTCAGGATTTATAAACCGAATTAAATAAATTCAGATGTTCAATAAGCATATGGGAATTGAAGGAAAGAATGGGAAATGAGAATATCCAAATATACTATTTAGCCTATAATAAGAAGCCGACCAAATGTAGAAAAATTTCGATCAAAAAGACTATCGACTCCGAGTTATTCAAAATCAATTCCTTGGAAAATTTGAATTCCAAGTCATCAGGGACTGTATATTAAAACACGTCAAATACGGTATATAACCTAAAATCCAATGAATGCCTTATTCTTGAAACAAATTGGTCAAAATGGGAATTAATACTTTATGTAAAGAATGATCTAATTTATTTTGTGTTTCTTAATTGCGAATCAAAATTTGTGATTAGCTTTCTTTTGTCACTTAGGACATATTGTAGTGAAGACGAGGTTATAGTGTATGATATTATATGAATTATATACTGTAGGCATTTTAGCTATATTTCCTTATACCGCATTAAATTGTCTAAGAGGATCTGTTTCGGATGTCACGTTACCTGAAGAAATACGCCTTATCACCTATACCATATGACATTGTGTCTTCTATATATGCAAAAAAGTCCGATCTGGATCTCGTTTATGACGTCATAATCGGCTTATAAGCAGATGGTGACACTATTGATTTATATTTTTCAAATTGCATTTTCTTATTTTAAAAATACAAACTGTACTCTGGTCACTGGCATTAGAATGAATTTATTTGACGCGAAGAGAAATCATTAGCACAAAGGAACAATACTCGCAAATATTTTTTTTGATTTTAAGTGGATTTTCATTTTGATGCTAACTAAATGGCGCTTACAGTCAAACAGATATTGAGAATTTCTTGCCAATAAAATTAAGGGTTCGCTTGTATAGATGGATCACACATTAGAGTGACCCAACTGGTCTTGAACACTTTACACGTATACAAAAGTGGGTCACTCTAATGTGTGCAATTTCAAGATCTGATGGATCACTCTCATGTGAGACCACCTGTAGAGAACTAAACAGAGTCCAATTTTTGCGCGCCATTTTTATTTAAGATGAATTATTATTTGCATGAAAATATAAACGGAATATTTGAAAGCCTTGAACTTTGCATTTTAATAAATAGCCGGTTTTTAATACCCGGTATGTTTGCAAGCTATCAATTAATTCTTTTGTAAATTACGGTTTTTTTTCAAATAAGTTTTATTTTGCTATGACAATACCGGCTGTAGAAAGATAGATTTGACTTAGATGTGTCAATTAAATACAGTGTCATTTATAGGCATAATATGACCATAAATTAATGTCAATTCGAAAGGCTCCCAAATCGGAGATTACCATTTACTTTTTTGACCTAGCATGAACCCAATATGCATTTAGGTCATTCAGGGTCATTTGAGGTCATCGAAAGTTAAAGTTCCACAGTGAAACAATAGAATTTTGAAAACCGATTCAATCATTGATCATACGTCGAAAGGTATGGACAGGGTCCACAAAAAACCGAACAGTTGATGTTCGATGTTTGACCGAACAGGCTGTTCGGTCCGAACGACGAACAGCAAAAATTTCAAATATTGACGAAAAGCGAACAGTCCGAACACTAAAAATCATTTAAAGTTCCGACATATCGAACAGTCCGAACAGCTACCGGGTATGGAAAGTAAATCAAAAAGGGTAATAAGTTTAATTTCTTTCAAAGTTATTATTGGGTGCGGAGGATGTTCACGGTAGACTATATGTATGTTTATCTGTAAAATAGGAGCCAAAGCGTTCTCCTCGATCTCGAAGCATTTTAACCGAAATGCAGAATATTTAAAAAGATGCCCGGTGCTTACCAAATGACGACTACAAAACTTAAAAAGGTAAATTGGTTACATATTCGGTGATACCATTTAAACTAAAAGTCATTCAAACGGCAACAAACATCAAGGTCGTGAAAGAGAAAATTACAATTGGGTCTTGTTTTTTAAAAAGCGGTTAATGTTGAGTCAAAGCGGCCGATTTTGGGTTGAAAGTGGCCGATGTTAGGGTTTAAGTGGTCGATATGTGAGCTAAAGGCTTTAGCCTAAAGCAGTCTATGTTTTACCAGTCGCTACCTAAGCCCGAAACGACCGATGTGTTTTGGCGAAAATCGCCCCCTTTGACTCAATCATCTGCCAATTTGACATCGACCGTTTTTGCCCCTCCGAAGCAAATTTAGTCACCAACATGTCGTTATTTGGATTCAGTTGTTGCTAGAACCATCTTGTCGAAAAATTACATATCCGATCACTCTGAACTTCCAAATAATTTATTGCCACCGGATAGTCTATTGTAGCTTACTGTTTAAAATTCTTTTAACTTTACAATAAATTAAGCCCGACAAACTCATTCAACAATTTGCTCAACGTTCGAGACCTAATCTTGATGAATTGGTGAGTATTTCAAATATTAAATCCAGACAGTCAACTTTAACTGAACATGTCGCCGAAAATCTTTCAACCTTGGACATGCACCTTTGCAGGACATATTCTACTATGAATAAGTCTATGAATAGATTTTGGCTTAATCAGATTGCTGTTTATGTTAGTGCAAAACCCAGATTAGAAATCCCAATTTGGGGTTATGGGAGGCTTTACTAGGTAGCAAAATACAAGAGACATATCTTGATGAGGTGAAAATCAATTTATATTTGGCAATAAGTTTAATTTAGTATAATTCTCCCGAGTTCATCGAACTTGAAAACCGAGTTAAAGATTCTAAATCAAAAAATCGACCAACTTCACCTCTCATACAAAATACAAATACTGACAAAGGGAAATATGCTTTTGGGTCCAAAGTACCAGGTATGTATTTCAACCGGTCGGTGGCCAGATTTTACTGGCCAATCCTATGGATA
Organism: Oikopleura longicauda; assembly: GCA_004367895.1. NCBI lineage: Eukaryota > Metazoa > Chordata > Appendicularia > Copelata > Oikopleuridae > Oikopleura > Oikopleura longicauda. The sequence goes on along the minus strand of SCLD01079207.1, from coordinate 4,642 downwards.
TGAATTATTTAGTTAATTTGATTCAGTTTACGTCTATTCATCAAAAGTAGATGATTTCATTCTCTCAAAGTGTCAACAGATAAAACTAACATATGATGATGGAGACGATATGGATAATATGCTAAACGGGACAGATTAAAATGCAATGTTTTTAAATGCATTTCTTTTTCAGTTCAGAATTGTTAATTGGAATTCATTTGGAATAAAGTGAAAATATTTTATTTAGCATATTACATTGTCAATGATATAAATTAACTCAACAGTGATTTACTTTTTCTTAAAAAATATCAGAACAGTGACGGGTATTCTAAAATTTTCTATGCATATAAGAATTGGGGTAAAAGATTTTCGGCACGGCTGAACTCAAGCATCAAGTTCTCAAAATTAAATAAAGTTCGGCACGGATTAATTCCGGCACCATAATAGAACTTCGGTTCATATAAAAATATTAGGGTGGAATTAGGGTCATCGCCCCATAAGAATCCTATATATACAAGGTAAGGTATAGACTCTATACTATAGAGTGTGGTCCCTTTATTAACTGCTTTTCGCCAAGGAAATAACAATAACCAATTAATTCTTTCACTGCACAATCTTTGTTACTCTTAATTAACGAATCAGAATCAGCTAATCATAGATGACAAGCGTCTTGACATGGGCCAGTCTAATGTGTCATCCCTATAACCTTACTTCACCCGTCACAGAAGACCAATCGTCCTCGTCCCGTCCTTGTCCTCACAGATTCAGATTTATATCGTCCGAATCCTATCAGAATTCAAAATTGTTCGTCCTCAGTCGATAATTTATGTCACCTAACAAAAAAATAAGTTTGACCTCAGAAATAATAGATATAGCTTTATTTGTATTTTGTACATATTAATATGATATCATTTTTACTTTCTTTTTTCGTTTTTCCGTTTTGGAATAGCTAGCTCCTCTATTCTAGGTGTCGCTTGTGCCTTTTGAGCGGCACTTGTGACCATAAAAGCGTTTGGATTGGCATTTATCTCATTAATTGATGGTCTTCCGAGCGGTTTAGCCAGTTCATCACAACGCGCGGGGCACTCAGCTTTTAGTGCACAACGTTTAACATGCCAAAACTGAAGATTTGGCGAAATGAATTTCGAATGAGTGAATTTTGCTCTCGAAAGCTCCTCAGTTCGTTCTGAAGCCTTTAGATCGGATTTTTAGTTATTCGAAAAAAATGGGAATTTTGAAAGTTTATAAACTGAACACTAGAAATCTGATCCTGATGCGTTCTAGCTTGACGAGAAACGTTTGTTATTGGATCTTCTGGTTGTCGAGAGTCAATGTAATGATGATCCGCCGAAAATGATCTTTTTGGTTTGGCCAAAGCCTGAATACGGCTTGTGCAAGAGACACTCAAAACTGCTGGTGCTATAATATTGCAAACATTTCTATCCGGGATGTATATATCGTCATATGATTTTGGTTTTGCCAAGCTAAGTAATCTTTCACCACATTTGTACTACATCTCAGGGTCATATAGGTCAGCAAAGGTCATCAGAGGTCATGAAAGGTCAAAAACTATATTCAAGGTTATTGAGAAGTCACTGAAGAGTAGAATGAGACCCATTCCTGTTTTGCAGATTCAGCAACTTTCCAAATTGGTGTTTGTAGACCACAAGAATATTTTGTGTAAGCTGGATCAATTTCACCACTTTTGATGTGTTTTTCCATTTTACTCTGAAGTAGTATTTTATAGGGAGACGAGAATAGAGCTTTTCAGAATTACCTTGGCAAGTTCTTTAATTCGCTCTGATGTTTCCCGGAATTTGAAGCGACTAGTGTCCAGAATTCTTTGGTTATAATAGCACACATGATTCGCACCGTAATTTTCCTAAATGCATTTTATAGATGGTGATGGTCTATCACAGATAAAGTGAGGTGCGTCTTCCCGATGGTCGTCGTCTCTATAAAACCCTAGGCGGGATTCGGGCCAAATGACCGTCGTGGGACGCACCCCACTTTAGATAAGATAAACTTACCTTTGGCTTGGATAAGTTCAAAACTCTTCTAACTGAATATCCTCTAGGTGGTGGTGGTGCTCTCATTAATAGCATTGGCGAATCTTTTTCCTTTTTAACTTTTCGCTTTTTTGACTTTGGATTCATAGCAGCAGATTTCAGACTTTCCATTTTTTCAATTTTAATTTTTGTTTTTCCATCCTGACTAGCTGTTGCCGTCAGTGGCTCCGACATTTTCAAACTGATTTTCAAGAATAGAAAATTCCAAAATAACGAAGCGTTCTAGAATTTTTTAGCAATTTGAAAAACGGAAATAATGCCATCTTATAATTTAACTGTATCATCGGAATTAAGCATTTTCCCGGTTTAATTCTTTTACAATAAGAACCTTCTTTGCCATGTAATCGATAAGGAATTGAAATAAATTTAATGACAAATGACGTCATAATACCCGAACCGCCTGGTCCAGAAGTGACTCAGGTACAAAAAAATCCTCATTTAACTGGTTTAGTGGTATACGATAACATCGTTTGGGTCAAAAAACAAATAGTTAGGTTAGCCTTACGAAAAGGTACAGTGATGTAGCTATGCTCTTGACGGAAAGCGAAAAAAAATTCTAGATTTGAATGATCAATTGAGTCAAAAATTAATTTCTCTTCTTTCCCAAAAAAATGATCACAAGAAGCAAAATCAAAAACGAGAAAAAAGAATTTATTCCAGAATCAGGGCCCTGTAGTACGGGACGAACGCCGAGTCAAACGATCGGATCCAAGGTCTTTCGGGATGTATCAGGTGTGATATGTCGATTATACACCCTTTTTGCAAGAGACATCGTCAAGCGAAGTTCAAACTTGTTCAGTGACTATCAAGGAAGAGGCTCAACCGGAAGAGGCTAAGCCGGAAGTGAGGAAACATAATCCGGGATCATCAATGCGAAAAAATAAGAAGATGCTAAAACGACCATCCAAAGTCTTAGGAAGGGTTTCATTTGTATGCATAGTGGAGGCTTATAACAAAATTTGTTTAAATCATACAAACCCATAAAATCCCACCAAAAGAGAAAATAAATAAACTTAAAACCAGTCTCATCTCAAGACCAAACAAAAAGTTCGTTGGGAAATAGATTGTAACCTTTATCAATACAGAATGTCGCACGCAAATAAAGTGATGCGTCTTCCTGATGATCATCGTCTCTATATCGGACCAAATGACCATCGGAAAGAGGCCCCACTCTTTACTAGATTGATCTTAATAGTTGAATCATACCCTCCAATCCTTTTTCAGGCAAAGAGCTTCGATAAAAAAGCAAAACGAAAGCAAAACTAAACCGATTGTCAAAAGTCCAATGATAAAAAGTCGTTTGTCACTAAGGTAAAGTCGTGTTGATAGTAAGGTTACGAACTGTTACTCTATAATCATAATTAGAGTAATTTTCCCAGATAACAAAAAGTTTTTTTAACGCGATGCACCAACAAGTCATCAACCCAAAGCGGGTTTATATATGGAGAAGAACTTTAGATTTTTTCAGTGACCTTCACATGTTCTCAACACCAAAGACTCGAAATCGATTCTCTAAAATGACATCACCAGTGCTATTCCACCGATTACAAACGCCACCACAGGTCTGGAATTTAAATAAATGTTTCGATTCTGACAATATCAATGAAAATAAGTGTTTTTTTCCAGTAAAGGTGGTTCACAGATGTGCCAGATCCATTTATATCAAAAACTATAAAGCTTTGACAAAATCACCAAAGAATATGAAACTCATGAAGAGTTGTATCGAGGTTAAATTACATGTTTTTATAGTCTCAATTTTAGACTGACTCTGAAATGCATGACTTTGGGCAAACTAAAAAACTACCTGAGGATCGATTTATATCTAAACATTTTAATTTTAAGAATACGTCAGACATATTTCCACAATTTGACCCTCCCCCATCTCCAAAATATATTCCAAGAATAAAAGAGAGTCCCGTTTATAAGGAAAGATTTGAAAGTGTGTAAGAAGTCATAATTTATGATTCATAAGTTATGATTCATAAGTTATGATCCATAACTAATGAATGATTGACCAAATAGAGGCACCGATCAAAATCTTCAAGTCACGATACGAACGGCTGTTGCCTTTGACCTTATCAGATGGCACATTTGTGGCATATCCATTCCACGATGTCTGAAGCAAAACTCACAAAATATAGTTTAAAATTCATTTCTTTTGACTTATTCACTGCAAATAAACAATCGATAATAGAAAAATGTATGACATATATTTGAATACATGCAATTGTCTTTTAAATTGGGATGCGCCTTCCCGGTGGTGGTCGTCTCTATACTACCCCATGTGGATCTCGGGCCAAATTACCATCGGGAAGACGCACCCCACTTTAATCATGTATAGTTGAATTATAAGATGATCGTGGTCCTCTTGGGTATTCAAGATTTCGGATTGTCACTTCAAATCGGCTTGAACGACCACTTGGTTCAATCATTGCGGAGTTGATCCTAGCCTTATTATAACTGTGTTCTTGATTATCTGCCAGTGGAGCTCTTAATGAGTGATCAAATGGCTTTAAAAGGGTTTCTTATTAGTGCTTATCATGAATACGGCATCAATTTGAAATCCTGCCTTTGGGTCTAGTAATGGTTTTTGT
>SCLD01079099.1:0-14928 GCA_004367895.1 Oikopleura longicauda | reverse complement strand
CCCAGCCTCCTTCTATTCCTCGCTTGTCTATTTGCGCTATAATTTGCACCTGTATATGATAAACTAGCCGAAATTTGAGTCAATGCATCAGTTTGTTGTACTTTACTTGAAATTTGTTCTTCGTCAAGTCTGACACTGGCGTTAAAAGTTTTAACTTAAAACAATATACTATGTAAAGTTAGAAAGCTTGTCTGAAAAAATACTATGACCAGTACTGAAGCCAATTTTCGAAATTTCCCCGGGGGCATTTTCGCTAAACTTTCGCAAAAGTACATATTTGTCCTAAACTTACTTGACTCAGGCCTATCATAGGCCGCCTATGGCTTGGTAAAAAATCGCTGGATTGTAATTTAAACTCTAAAGGAACACCAGGGTCTGACCAAATCGACCCTCTAGTTTCCGATTTCAACCTGAAAAAGTTTTGCCGGTCAAAATGACCGGCGATCTGACAATTTCCCCAAAATTGAATAGTTTTTTACTAGTGAAAAACGAATCTCGGAAAACCTCACGTGACCGACCACTTTTTACAAAACCATGTGAAAAACGATTCCAGGTCTACTGTATTTTAATGAACTTCAGTTGTATTGTCAATTGGTAGTTGACTTTTCTTCCTGGGGCTGGCACGATTCAGAGAATGGTGTAACGATTAAAATAGTCCTGATAAAACATTTTGTTCATAACTCAGAGTTATTAACTCTTGATAGCAAATTAACGACACTTTCAAACCTGAATAGCAAAAATAAACTGCCGAAGGACTTGCGGCGAAAGAGTATGCGGCATACATGTTCTGTATGCCGCAAATTAGTCAAAATTTTCCAAGAATGACCTTACTGCTGAAAGTAACGTCAACTGATCCGTGCCTTTTATGGCGATCTGAACTCTGCTCACTAAAAACTTACTTTTTATGGGGTTCTTTGTGCGTAAAGGAACCAGGTGTGCATTGTGTGTGTTAAACGATGTCTTTTCAGTTTTTATTTTTTTCGTTACAGTAACAAAAGCTGTTGTTTTCAGATGGATGGTAACTGGTGGCTATTTTTTGTTAAATAAATAACTGACGCGATAGAGTGAGAGTCTGGGTGTAATGCCAATGATCAGTTAGTTAATTAATTCGTGTGTAAGGTCAATGTTTTTCAGGAGTAAGATGCGAAAAAAGGAAGAATAAAGGTAAGCGTGTCGTGTTATTAACAAAAGAAAGGCTTCAAGGATTCACAAAAGTACAGTGTAAAGTGAACTTGATTGTTTGTTGTTCGTTGCTATTTATGATTGTGTGTGTGTATTGAAAAGTGGCAGCGCATCTGATCTGTTGTTGTTGTTGCTCTCATCTCTATCAACTCACTCGATTCGGAATGTCTAATGCGTTGTCGATTGATATGTTCAAACCATTTCAGAGTGGAAGTTCGCTTGATCCCTCGTTGTCACCCAGTTCTGGCCCTTTGGATGTTGTTGTTGCTGCTGTTGCGGGTGTCCCGGGTGGTAATCGGTCCATCTATCTTGCACACTGTCAATCATATCATCACCCTCGTCCGCCTCGTCGTAATTGTGCTCATAGTCTTGCTGAGCGCCATAGTAGTTGCCTTGCGCACGCGATGGCGAATGTCGCAGCTGATCACCCTGGCGTCTGGCGGCATGATACTGAGCTGAGTTTGGCGACAGGATAGGTGCATTGTCTTCGTCAGCTGAGTCTACACATAGCGGTTAATATATTTTACAAACAAACTGGGGAATTACCATGATCATAATTTGGCACCGGGTGGGAACTGTGCAAGTCGGTGACGATGTGATCTGACTTTGACGTCGTGCCATACGGGTAGTGAGGCCCATCGGAGTAGCTCTTGTCCGATTGGCGCGGATTGAGGAAGTATTTATACACCAAGACACCGACAATGATAATAAAAATGATGACAGCCAAACCAATGATGGCCAGTATTGGGATGCTGGCGATTGATGTCTCATCGTCGTCAGTGTATGTTTGAATTTCTTGCATTGAGATCTGCGCGTATGAATCTCCGTAATCATTGCCAACCGTGCAGCGATATGTGGCATTTGGATTGCCCATGTACTCGGGCTAAATTGAACTTGGTGTGAGAAAATTAAACAATACAAAGTAGCTCTCACCATCAAGTCAATTGTTCGTTCAGTCAACACATTCGAGCCGTCAGGCATCACCCAACCATAACTCGGCTCGGGATTGGCATTCGACTCACATGTCAACTTTTGCTGTGCTAAATTCGGCTTCAGCACGGGTGTCTTAGGGGCGAAGTGCACATTCAATTTAAATGTCTTCCTGAATAGAGGGGATGAAAGGAGTATGTCAATGGAGAATGTTTCCTTACACAACGGGCTTGCCCAATTCGACATGGTTGACAATGCACTTGACAATTTGATTGTTATAATATGATTGTGGAATGATGCGCAGTGTACTGGTCGTGCTATACTTTTGGTTGTTATTGTCGGGAAAGTCTTCAGTTGCTTCATCCTCCATTTTCAGCTCTAATCAGCAAATCTATTATTGGTCTTTGGTGCTTGAGTTTACTTACGTGAGGATTCGAACTCCCATCGGACGGTTGCTTTTGGTTTTGCATCCTTAACAATGCACTTGGCGACGTCGACCACGTTTGGCCCGTTGACTAATTTGTTATCATTGTAGTCAATAATTGGTCGGGTTACCGTTGCGAGATCTTCAATCTCCTCCACCACGGGCTACAGAGGGGCACAAAAGGTTATTCGCGTTTTCATCGATTTTCAATTGTGGCTTTTTTAATCACTCCGAAGTTTGTCAATGTCTGTGCATGGTCTATCATCATTATTGTGTGTATGCCACTGTGGGCGAAGGGCGAATCGATTTATAGGGGTGAGTGAATAGTAGTGGTCGATACACAGGGTCTAGTCTATTGATTACTCCCACCATTCTTTTTTTGCGTCCGGATATTAAAACTAAGCCACAGATAGTTTTACCTTTATACGGACGACCAGCTCGTGTGTCGTCGTCTCTTCACGGCCGTCGGACAAGTGAAGTATGTTGCATTCATAATCACCTTCATCCTCCAATTGGACGCCTTGCACGGTGACAGTACCGGCATTGCCATTGATTCGTTGTTCTTTTTGGTATTGCGTCATTACTGTGGTGGAGGGATTTAAAATCAATCTGTACAAGTACAATGTAATGTATTTGTCATCGAGTCATGCTGTAGTCAGCGAATCCGAATCAGATGTAAATCCCCCATTCCTACACCGTTTTGCTTTGATAGAATCAACACATTGAGCGGTTTCTTGCTCACCACACTGGTGAAGATAACCTTGATGATTTGATCCTGGCTGGCGCTGGAACTGCATTGGAAGGTAGCATCATCATTCAATGATTTGACAATGCGCTGAAATGATTAGTTACGCATATGCCAAGCAGTGCATCTTTCTTGTCACACTAACTACATAATGTGACCCTGGGCTAATTTTTAATTAGTCAGTCTGCTAAATGTGATATTTTTCAAGCTCATGAGGGGGCTAGCCCGGGATAATCCCGGTAATAGTCTCGATCTCAATGACAAAAAGCAACAAAACAAAAACTATTCAACAGAACTGATTAATATTAATTTGTTAAATCGGCACACAACGATCGGAATAATTAATTCGAACTGTGGTAATAGTGTTGCATAATTGATTTGCGACTTGTATATCGCAACATTTCAAATCAACTTACATCTGACTTTTTCTCTTGGGCCAGCGCCAACAAGGGCAACAGTACGATTATGTGCCGCATTCACTGATTCATTTACTTTCTCTTCGAAATCTTTGACTCTCGGAATTCTCTCTTTACTTGAGCCGTTTTCGCGCACGTAGTGGTGTGTATGTAGTCACCCCCTACTCTATAGTGACGTTTACCGACGTAGGAGGTCTCACGATCGCGAGCTGATTGGATGCGCTCCGAAAATGAGAAATCGCTCGAGGTAGGAGTACCCCGTCGCCTTTTTATGTGAAGTGAGCGAAAGAAAAAAAACCCACGCTAAGAGTGTGTGAGAGAGAGAGACACACAAGAGTAAAGAAAATTGAATAATGCTCAAGCGCCCTCATTGCACACACACACACCCAAACTTTATGGCCACCAGAGAGACTGTGACTATCCGTCTGATGTGACAAATTCCCATATATCACGCTGATTTCGCTTTATTCGAACAATACGCTACGAAGCGGGGTGTAACTGAACTGACAATCCGACTCAATATTCAGCTAATTACGTTATCATCAAGTAGCTACAGCTAACCAACAATCTCATCAAAACTCGTCGAGGATAATCATCAAGCACCCTCGTATAATAATAGGCTATAAACAAATCAACGGTCAAGATCACTCGCTAAGATCGAGCCTTTCAAGAAGTAGGCCAGGCGTGACAACAAAGCAAATGTTTAGATTGCAATCTGTATTTGCATGACAAATGACTTTTTTGTGTTGATTTGATCGAAGTTTTTTATTTCACAGTGGCAGGAACAAAAACAAAACAGTAAAAAAGTTTTTGATGGGCATTCAATTGGTAAATTTAGTCATGCATGCTATACTGGTCATCATCATCATCATCCAGATCATCCTGTTCCGCCTCGGCCCCCTTGAACAGATTGCCAATGTTCTTAAACTCGCGATCCAGCTGATCAATGCGCCAGTCGGGTTCTTCCATATCATCGCTACAGATTGAATCTAACTCGCAATCCGAGTTCTCGCCTTCGTAGTTGAACTTGCGCAGGCTATCATGCGGGGGCGCAGTCGGATCGGCGTCGGCATTTGCTGAAGTTGTCTCGTTGATTAGAGGATAATCCGACTTATCAAATTGTCAATAGCGATTCAACGTATAATTAACATTCCGTTCATATTATTATTCTGGACTCACGATTATTGAAATAATAAAAGTTTGGGCCTCTAGGAGTGTGACACAAATCTACAAACAGCTTTTGTGCCATAGCGACCTAGGATTCAGGTGCTATACAGCTTCGGGAACGAGGGAGGTGTCGCACGGAGATGGCGATTCCCTAGCAAAGAAGCCGATTGGATTTTTGTTCGAGTTGCTTGATCAATAGATTTGATACTTATTTAGTTGACGACAACAACGATTATGGTTTTTCAGTTTGCTTACTTTTTGCCTCATTCCAAAATTTTGCATTTGCCATGCTACTAGGTAGAATGGGCTTTTGAGCTTGAACATGACCGTAGTGGGGCATGACGACGACCTCTTCACCAATGTCCTCACGTGGCTTACGATACCAATCGCCTTTTTCAATTGGCACGCCGCCCTCCGTATTGTATTCGATCAGAGTTGCTGAGAAAGTGAGTTAATACAATTGTGCCGTGCTCAGGTGCATTTACCTTTGAGATCATCCTCATCGTCAAACGGGTTCGTCTCGTCAAGAATTTGATGTTTTTGTGTTCGCGTACGGCCCACGATTAATCCGACGACTAAAACTGTTTTTACTCGGCTATTCATAGGAAAATAACGTGATGTCACGTACTGACAAGTGAGAGAATCGCAATAGCAATAATCAACCAAATCCACCAGTCCATTGCGGCTGTTTGTGGCCCGATAATAGAGTCAGAACAGGTCGGATACTCTAAAATAAAGTTCATTTACGCAGTGAAAAGTTGAAAATGACACTGACCTTGAACCGAAGCATTACAGGCGCAGATGTTCAGTATCAACTGACTTGTGGTTACCGTTTCCTCGATGTTACTGTCTTTACCAGTGATTTGAATCGGATATCCAACGTTTGATGGCCACTCAACGTTATCCTGAACAGATGGTATACGAAGTTACTTATGCATGTGTCATACTGAACAACATGAAGATGTGTGGTGGCACTAAACCCATCAATATCGACAGTCTTTCAGTAATCATCGAACCTATACGCAATTACCTCAACTGAATACAGACCCCATTCATGCGTTATGCGATCCTGGCGTATTTCTACTCCGAAGGGCAAGTCTGCGTCCATGATGGGATCGAACTTGTACAGTTCTTGATTAGAGCCGCCCTTGTGTTGCGTTGATTTGTAGTCGCGATCGGGGTCTACGATTCCCAAAGTCGTCAGTTTCTGATCATCCGCCATAATGTTGCACGCATATAAGTTGTCGTCAACAATTGGCTCGGGATTTGTTTGCGTTATTCTACCCGTCTTTGGTCCGTTGTCATTTTCATCATCAATCACGATTGTGTACATCATATGTGATTCCAAGTTTGGATTTTCGTCGATCTCGCGCGCCGTCACCAACAAACTAATTGTTCGCCGGCCAGTTTCGTCTTCTTTTGACGTGTACTCAGCTTCCCTGTCCAAGACGTCTTTCGTTTTGATCTCACCTTTTGAGTTCACTTCAAAATGTGGACTATCAACAATAAACTCAATTTTGCTATTCTCCGGATCTCTCGCTCGAATTTGACCGACCGGGGTTTGTGTTGGCATATTTTCCATGACAATCAAATTCGAGTTTTCAATCAACTCAGGTCTCTCATTAACATCGTTGACGTAGACCTTTATGGTAAGTGGATCGGATTCAAGGGGCAGGAGTGCTTCAGAATTTTCGCCGACAATTGTTACGCTAACATAACGCCGCTCGCCATCTCTCAGCTTGATTTGCTCATAATCAATCGGTACTTCGGTCGTGATCAAATGAGCGCGATTTATTTGATCAATTATCAAATCAGCGTCTTTGCACGTTTCAATACTGTTGCATGGCATTGGCTCCTGGCTCATACTGAAGTAAGAGCAGCCGCTCGTCGGATTTGAGTCGATTGAACACTGGACAACGTGGAATGTTGTTAATTGATTAATGAGATCGACATCGTCATCAGTGGCAGTAATAGCCATGCCAACTTTTTCGTCTCTCAGCGTGTTTTCATTCATCAGAAACTGTTCAACGGGCTAAATAATTGATGTTTCATTCAGCTGACTGTTTAGCTGATGACTTACCGCTTTCAATTCAGGCGCATGTGTGTTGACGTCGAGTATGTGGATCAATATTTTAATGTTCTCTGTTTTCAATGGGCTATCAGCGTTTTTGAAGCAACCAGATTTGCATCCTGATGCACAATCCGAAATAGTAAGCGTTAGTTCTGCTTTTTTGTACGTGCTTATGTTGTCTATTTTTCGGTTGTAAATGATTTTCTTCTTTTTTGGACTGCTTGTATCAGCAAACGTAAAATAGTCCACGCCATCTAAAACAGTTTGATCGTCGTTACGGTCGTAGACTCTGACATCGGTCACTTCTACATTGAAATCCATTGAACTAGATCCATCCTTGTCATCATCAACAATTACCAATCGCCCGTTCTGCTCATTCAAAGGGCTCTTCAGTGGCAATTCCGAGCCCGGTTTCGCATTCTCCTCCATCGTATGTATTTCAGACTTTTTGTCAATGGTCGGCGCATGATCGTTTCTGTCCTTCACGTTAATTGTTGAGTACCAAACTGGTGCAGGCGTGACAATATTCCCCTGACTGTCATATAAATCAACGGCAAATCGGTAAGTCTCTTGCTCCTCGCGATCAAGATTTTGGCGACTGTACATATACAGCTTAACAACGCCGTCGTCCTCATCTTGAATGGATTCATAACGAAACATGCCATCACTGATCCCATGTTCTTGGTCTTCGTGATCGCGCACTTTGAATTCGACACCCTCGGAGATAGGGAGTGATATGTAGGCCTGCGTAAGATGAAACTTGGTCTCGACATGATTTTCATCAACGCATGCAGTCGGCGGTTTCTGATGATTGACCCAGCTCTCGCCGGCCATTATGCCCGATAACCATGGCAGTAGTAGTAGTTTCATTCTCTTTGTATTACGCGCTCATTCATACATAAGCCTCAGAATTGAATAATGCGAAAAGACGGTTTCGTTTACTATTTGGATGAATTGACTGTTCAAACAATGATGTGGAGGACAAATGAGTGTCCCTACTACGTTTAACGCAAATATTTGCAAATGGAGGCGCATAAAACTTCACATAAAGCCCGGGCTGCTCGAGATAATTTAACTCGAAGCTTCCCGGTTGCAAAGCGGAATTAGTCGTTATAAAAAGTGTTTAACGTGCGGTGATATTTTCTATTGGACTTTTGATTTGATTGTTTAATTCAAACAAGTAGTCTTTCTATGCCAATTCCGAAAATCGGCGATTCAAAAAGTTTGACTCTGATTTGATCCGATGGCATTTTTGGTATTTAGTGATCAGTTTAGAGTCAAAATATTCACCCAATGCCGGTGTACACTCCGATGCCGCCACTCCCACCACCGCCAATTGCGCCACCAAGTTCACTATATAAGCGTGTGCTAAAGTCGCATTTAATCATTAGATTTGACTTTATCCATCGCACAGGGGTACTGTTGAATCTTTTACCTTACAACTTTTATCGTTATTTTTTATTGCTTTGTAAATCTTATTTACGCCTGCTTTTGAATCGAGGTCATCCATCATGAAGTTACTTACATCTTCCCTGCTCGCCCTCAAGGGTAAGTTAATAGACTTTATATAAAAGAGACTAACCACAACTAGGGACGCAGGCTCTCCGTAATGGATCGTATCTCGCCTTCGAAAAGGGTTTGGAAGAGGGTCAAGCCGAGTCATCTGTCGAGGACGACCCAATCTTGGACATCCAATATGACGAGCCAGCCGAGAACGCCATCGGTGCTCGTTTCGGTGCACGTGAGCGTGCCGAGTCAATCCAATTCCGACGATGCGGTGCCACCACCCGTACCGCCGGTTTCCTGTCCTCGGATCATCCTTACAAGCCAGGCACTGCCTGCCAATGGTTCATCCGTGGTCCACCCGGCGCCAAGGTCTGGATTAAACTGCTGAAGATGGACATTGAAGAGGAGCGACCCTCTGACAGTGCCACCTGTGGCTCACCATTCAATGAGAACCACAAGCCATGTGCCCCCGGCCACAACCGAGCATGCGAGTGGGATTATCTTCGTATCCAGGCTGGTCGTGAACGATCACCAAAAATGTGCCAATTCGTTAACAAGTTCCGCAAGTTTGCAGTCCAGAACGCCATTCCCGGTACACCTGACTATTCATACTTCTTCTCCGACTACAACTACCAATCTGACCCAATGTTCTATAACGTTGTTCAAGATGGTTGGTTCAAGGGTAAAGTGTTCGACTCAAACTTGGTCATGATCGAGTTCAAATCTGACAAGGGTGCCAACTTCTATGGTTTCGATCTTGTCTGGCGATTCTCCAAGCCAAGCACTACCAAACCAGTCCAGAAACCCACCACTCAACCAGCTGTTGCACCAACCAAGGGCGCTGTCGTCACCACAACCACCACCACCACTACCACAACTACCACCACAACTGATCCAGACCAGTGTGCTCTCGGCACACACACTTGTGATGAAAACGCAACTTGTGTCAATACCGACGAGGGTTTCATCTGTAACTGCATCTCTGGTTTCGAGGGCAACGGTCACCAATGCAATGATATCAATGAGTGTCTTACCGGTAACAATGTGTGCTCGGTCGATGCTGATTGCATCAACGAGGAGGGCTCCTTCATGTGCGAGTGCAAATCCGGTTTCTTCGGTAACGGTGTCAACTGCCATGAGGTTGACGAGTGTGAGATCGGCGCTGATGATTGTGATGTCAACGCCACTTGCAGCAACACCAAGGGTAGCTTCTCTTGCTCTTGCAATGCTGGCTTCAGCGGCGACGGTGTGACTTGTGTCAACGTCGACGAGTGCGCCTTGGGTATGGATGACTGCGACGAGGATGCCGCTTGTTTTGATACTACCGGTGGATTCGAGTGCTCATGCTTGGACGGATTCCAAGGAGATGGCAAGGTCTGCCGTGACGTCAATGAGTGCGCCGCTGATGTCAACCCCTGCTCAGCCTCTGCTCACTGCGCCAACACCGAAGGTGGCTTTGAGTGCTCATGCAAGTCTGGTTTCAACGGAAACGGCTTCGAGTGCAACGACCTCGATGAGTGCGCCCTTGGCATGGATGATTGTGATGCCAATGCTACTTGTACCAACAACAACGGCGGTTTCAGTTGTGCCTGTAATGCCGGCTTCCGCGGTGACGGCCAAGTCTGCATTGACATTAATGAGTGTGCTACTGGTCGCAACAACTGTGACGCCAACGCTCGTTGTGTCAACACAGTCGGTGGTTTCGAGTGTGCTTGCCGTACCGGTTTCGAGGGTGACGGTGTCTCATGCTCTGATATCAACGAGTGTAACGACGATGTCTGTGGTGATGATACCACATGTACCAACTTGTTCGGTAGCTTCTCATGTGGTTGCTCAGCTGGCTTCAGCGGCGACGGAAACTCATGCATCGACATCAATGAGTGCGCTGATGGAAGCAATAACTGCAGCAACAACGCTGCCTGCAGCAACACAGACGGTGGTTTCGAGTGCTCATGCAATGCTGGTTTCAGCGGAGACGGTGTTTCATGCATCGACGTTGACGAGTGTGCCAACGGTACCGATGACTGTGACGCCAACTCCGCCTGTGTCAATACCCCTGGTGGCTTCGAGTGCATCTGCAATGACGGTTTCGCCTTCTCTGGTGACGTCTGTGTTGATATTGACGAGTGTGCCGAGGGCCTTGACAACTGCGACGCCAACGCCAAATGTAACAACAACATGGGTGGATTCGAGTGCTCATGCAATGCTGGTTTCAGCGGTGACGGTCTCTCTTGCAATGATGTTGATGAATGCTCAACCGGTGCCAACGATTGCAGTGCTAACGCCGAGTGTGTCAACCACGCCGGTGGCTTCAGCTGCGTCTGCGAGGATGGCTACTTCGGTGATGGCCGCAACTGCCAGGATGTTAACGAGTGTGCCGAAAACTCAGACGACTGTGATGCCAATGCTACTTGCATCAACACTGACGGTGGTTTCTCATGCTCTTGCAACGCCGGTTTCTCTGGAAACGGTTCATCTTGTTCCGATGTCAATGAGTGCTCAATGATGCTTGACAACTGTCACGAAAATGCCCGCTGCGTCAATACTGCCGGTGGTTTCGAGTGCGAATGTAACTCTGGCTTCGCCGGTAACGGTGTTGAGTGCGAAGATGTTGATGAGTGCGATATCGGTATCCACAACTGTGATCAATTCGCTGAATGCGAGAACAAACACGGTTCCTTCTCATGCCGATGTGGTTCACGATTCTCTGGTTTCGCCAACTTCCATGGCAGTGGACAAGAATGTACTGACGTCGATGAGTGTGCTTCTGGTACTGACAACTGTAACGCCAACGCCAGCTGCTCCAACACAGCTGGTAGCTTCGACTGCTCATGTAACTCTGGTTATGAAGGTGATGGTGTTGAGTGCGCTGACGTTGATGAGTGCGCTGCTGGAACTGACAACTGCGGTGCCAACTCAGTTTGTACTAACACTGACGGTGGATTCGCTTGCGCCTGTGCCTCTGGTTTCTTCAAGAAGAACGGAAACTGTATCGATATCAATGAGTGCAAGTCCAACAAAGACAACTGTGGCGACAATGCTTCATGCACCAACACACAGGGTGGTTTCGAGTGCTCTTGCAATGACGGATTCTCCGGAGATGGTGTTACCTGCAATGATGTTGACGAGTGCGCTAACAACCCCTGTGGTGATAATGCTGCTTGTAATAACACCGACGGTGGTTTCCAATGTATCTGTGACGCCGGTTTCGTGAAGAAGAACGGAGCGTGCGTTGATGTCAACGAGTGCGCCAACAACAAGAAGAACAACTGCAACCGTAATGCCGTCTGCACGAATCTTCCTGGTAGCTTCTCATGTGCGTGCAAGTCCAACTTCGAGGGTGATGGTGTGACATGCTCAACCACTACCACTACAACTACCACCACTACCACCACAACTGAGGAGGAAACTACTACTACCACCACGACTGAGGAGCCAACTACGACAACCGAAGAGGAGACCACCACTACAACTGAAGAGGAGACCACCACTACAACTGAGGAGGACACCACCACTACAACTGAGGAGGATACCACCACTACAACTGAAGAGGACACCACCACGACAACTGAAGAGGATACCACCACTACAACTGAAGAGGAGACCACCACGACAACTGAAGAGGAGACCACCTCCACCACTGAGTCTGCTGGCCGTCCATCTGCCGCCAACAACAACGCCGGTAAGACTGTCACCTTGAAGGAGTCCATCACCCTGGCCATCAACCGTGCTTACAACAACCGCGGCGGTAAAGCCCGTAAGATGCGTGCTCGTCTCTTCGGTCTTTCCAAGAAGGCTCTTCGCCGCAAGGACAAGAAGTGTAAGCTCACCCAGGCTCAACGCGACACAGGATAGTGTGATAAAGATTAAACCATGTACGGTCAACGCATTCATAGATTATTCAAAATATGCGGTTTATGTGGTCAAATAATAACCGTAACACTCTTTATCACTGAAAAAGCTAACTCTGGTATGCAAAATGCTGGTAATCTCGACGAGTACGTCCAGGTCATCTTTGACATGTTCAACGCCCGTACTGCTGACCCATTGAGCCCACCGGTCTGTGATCGCATCAACTTGTTCCTCAGACGTAAGATCAACAAGATCGTCAAGAAGACCAAGAACCAAGCCCCAGCTCTCTAAGGAATTAAAATAACGAAAAATACTGTGCAACTTTAATATCATTTATCAAAAAATGACTATATTATACTAATCAAGTTGGAATCAAAGGAACCAAATATTTTGAGTTCTACTTGTCCAACAACCTCAAATGGTGATACCTGTGCGAAAAACTGAAAAAAAAAATACAATTGGTCTTATTTACATCTAAGTGCATGAGGCCAACCACTTACACACACGTACACCACTGTACATCACACACTTACACACACACACAACACACACACATACACACGCTTTCCACTTAACATGGATCGCCGAAACACACACACACGCGACCCATCCAGCATGGGAAGCCGAAACATACACACACGTACACCACTGTACACCACACACACAAACACACTTTCACTTTACACTGAATTATTCTTGATTCAGACTACAAGTATATTAACTTATACTTTTCACACACACACGCTTCCCACACAACGTGGTTAGCCGAAACACAAACATGCTCATGTACCAATTTGTAAATAAAGTCATCAACAAAACCGTTTATTGAATCAGCACAGAGCAAGTGGAACCTAACCGTTTAGTAGTCTCCGAAATCGGCCATTGTCCAACGCTTCTTCAGCGGTCTGATAATGGCATGAAAATGCTGAATGCAACAGATCAATTTCGGCGTGGTTTAAAGCCACTTCCTTTCGTCATAAAATTGCTCGCTCATTCCACTCGGTTTGTACTGAATTGACATGGTTGGCACTTCGAATGGCATCGTTTGGCTTGATTAATTCAATTATAATTGAAAGGTCATCTCAACTTACCTCCATCCAGACACGGTGAAAATCAGCATAAAAAGAAAGGCAATCATGACTTATATAATATAAGTTTGTTAAACTTGATTATGAACCTTAGAATTGGCTAACATGAAACAAATGCAGATCTTTATATAGGGAAAATGAGCTTCTCTGAGGCGCCCTTCTAAGTGGAAATGTCCTCCGTTTTTTGGAATGTGTTCCAAAAAAGAGGTGCTGAAGAAAGCTAATTTATGTTTCTTCGCTACAATTTTGTCAAGTCCAGTGCAGTACCAATCTAATTTATGAAGTAATTATTTGTCCTAAACTACAGAAATATCGCTTGTAATATACTGTAAGTCAGCGAGGCAAATGAGTTCGAACATAGACAGTGTCTGCATCGACGATGCACCATGTTTAAACTGATACAGTAGTTTTCGATTTCGATCTTTTTTCCTCGAGTTCTATCGACTACATTCATGTCGAACCTAACACTTGACTAACACTTGGTCAGATCAACACTTAACAATTTGCCGGTCACGACTTATTCCATTTTTTTAAGCTTATCTAACATGAGATATTTATGACTTATGCGGACAGTAGTTAATCAAAACTTGGTTCTCTCTTTTTTACATATTAAAAATTAGTTGACTTATACAGTATAACTAGTGGTTATACAACATTTGTTACACAATGTACAAACGAACTTAGCTGGAACGACCTCAGTGACCATGAATGCCGAAAATATCAGATTATAAATGCGCACCAATACGCCAATATCATATATAAGCCTGTTCAGCGGTCTGTCAATATATTCGTCAAACGAGATAAATCATTGTCAATGTCGTTTTGATCGATGAACTTCGTCATTGTCAGCAGTTTCATTTAAGCACGTGTCGCGTTAAAACATTCTAGATGCACACCAGTTCGCATGTTCTATTGTTTTGCACTTTGCCATCAATTCTAAGCAAATGTCGCAATCAAGTGCAGCAGTGTATGCGCATAGACCCTGTCGCCTGGCTGATGTGGTCAGTCTCTTTCCAAATGGCTTCGATTTGATATCGACCGAAGTGCCCTACTTGAAAGCGCCAAAGACCAAATATGTACGGCGTCCCAATCGGCTCCAGTCGGCACGGCCGGCACTGCCCGATCCAATCAAGGTGAAGTCATCAAAATTATGATTATCAATTTTAATATAAATGTATAGACAAAACCGAGACGTACCCAGTCAGCCCAGGCCATACCGAAATCGAACGCAAGCAAGCCAAAATCAAAGCCACGCGTGGCACTGTCACTTGACAAAGTGCAACGGACGAATAGTATCGAGTCGATTGAAACCCAACTCTTTAATATCCGCACTCATATTGACAAATTAGAGGCAAAATTCACGGAGCCCATTCCCGAGAGCATCGTAGCTGCGGGTGATGATGTTACATTTAACGATAGTGATTCAAAAGTAAGAAACAATCAAGTTCAAAACCGCAATAATTATTACTCTTGCATAGCGCTGGTTTGCCCGCGAGTCCTACTCATTGCGGCTTGACATTGAATCAATTGACCGCATCCAATCAAAA
>SCLD01078994.1:0-14929 GCA_004367895.1 Oikopleura longicauda | reverse complement strand
GGACTTATCTCAGTTGCAATCGCATTTAATTCCATATATTTCTATTTCACCCTTTCTTTCAAACGACCTAGTCAATAAAAACGAATAATTTTGAAATAATAATTTTGCAGAGTTCGAAAATCACGAATTTTCGATGAAATCCGTATTTAAGCATCCGGTTGTATAATTTCTTAACAGTTGCGTTTTTTGTCAGTTAACTGACAAAAGGGTCTAAATCGAAGATATCCCCACAAGATGGGGTCATAGGTGAAAAACGATCGGAGAGACTCCCCCTTAAATTTTACGCCGAATAATTTGGTGAAATAAAAAATTTTCGAAGTGAAATTTTTAACTTCCGATAAAACCGGAAATATACCGGAAGTGTCGTCATGCGATCGTTAGATTAAATATTTAGACTATTAAGAATAAATAAATGTACTTTGACCAACGGATATACGCACACCACTTAAGAAAAAAATAAAGGCTCAACTCACCAATAGTTGCATTATCAGCAACAAAGGAAGGCAGTGGTGGGTTACAAAACTGCACAAAATAGTTGTCATCTGCAGAAATTGTACAATAATCATCTGAATCGAGTTGCTCGATCTCGTACTCCATATTGAATTTTGCTTCTGATTCGGGTTTGTAAATACTCAGTAGATCCCAAAGGACAATAAAAATTCAATTTCAAAGAAAAAAAATGAAAAAAATTCGATATGAAACTCAAAATTCAAATTTCAAACTGAGTGAATATAGACAGAGGCGAAGGAAAGATTGGCAAGTTGAAATAGATAACTTTTTCGGGTTATACAGTGACCAATACATGGCTTCTCATGTACAGGTGTGTACCATCAAGTGACGAATCAAGTCACGTCGACAGTAGTTGTAGAAGGTATCATCAGTGATATCCCGTGGCAGAACGGGGTTGAACAACATATTCAAAAAAAAATCTTTTCGTGGTTGATAATTACTGATAGAAATCATTGTCAATCTCCTCGAGTACTCAAAGCCAGAAATTACAGTCGAGCTTTACCATCGATTATAGACTAATTTAAAGCCTATAATTTACAATTTACTCAGAACGAGTGTCATTACGAGTAAATACAGTTCACTTGGTTCCCACGAGCTCAACCGACATGTCACATGTTTCATGTGCAAAACAGTATTGATCTTGTATTGGTCTAGTATTTGTCTAGTATCGGTCTTGAGTGAACTATTCAATCTATTCTATCCTATACGATCTACTCTAAATTGAACCTTATCTATTTTCTCGGTTTTCCCCCGATTTATAACATTGAAACGATGTGATATTAAAACTCGACAATAAAAACGGCTATGAATGTCGGGATAAGAAACAAAGAAGGGAAAATTCCGATAATTTTACGGGTTTTGCGGCAGTGGAATAAAAATTTACTTCTTTTCAACCAGGCTAAAAAAATGTTAGTTTAAAATCGAGAAAATTACATAAAAATTGCACAGTTAAGAAATCAGTCAAATATCAATTGTCTTTGAAAGAACTGTAGAATGATTTTTTTGATTCGATGGGAACCTTAAATACTTAATGGGAACAATGCCCAGATATTCGAAATTGTGTGTTGTGCACTCCTCCTTTGAGCTTTCAAAGATCATATTTGAACCGTTGATCGAACCGAACCTAAGTATATCCACCTAATTATGGCCTGACCTATAAATCCCATGGAATTCAAAGTAAATACCACTATATCTAAAGACTATCAGAGACTCAGAACTAGTTGAACGTATTTAAAACCCAAGCTTCGAGTGGTTCAGGCTCGGAAGCGTCCCCAAATCCTCGCACAGCGTTATAATATGTAACGTTCATTTTTATCCCCGTAATCCAAACTAAGCCAGAAAAAGTGTCTTACTCATAAAAATGGCTCACATTCCTTTGCATCATTCAGTTTTACGCTTTCTTCACACTCATTACTTTGAACTTCAAGAACCTCAAAATTAAAAAAAAACTGACACAGTTGAAAAAATATCAGGCGAGAGAGCGTACTTAAAACGTTGGTCATAAATTATGACTCATAATTCGAGTTAAAATCTAATGAAATTTAGTTCACATAAATTACTAAACACCTTGTTCATTAAAAGTAAGTATTTCTATGTAAGTATGGTCCATTCTTTATGAGTAATGATTTTTGAAGCTCTACAATCTGAGCTTTTCAGATTCAAGTTTCATTCGCTCTGTTAAAAAATCCTAAAATTCCCGGAATTCAACCTATTAATGGGTCTTGTTTCAAATCAAAATAATTTGAACGAAGTTTCAAATCCTGACATTTTTAAATTTAACCCTCATGCAAATATAACAAATTATTCAAATTACATATCATATCTTAGTTCGAAGTTGTTTCATGAGTGATGAAGTGTGCTTTTCTAAATTGAGGTAACGCCAATTCACTTCCTCACATTGAGTAAGACACTAGAATTCGAATCCTATGAACATTCATATTAAGCTGCGTTCCTTGTGATCGAGACATAAAATCAAAAGCATTTTCTTTAGGATTGAATGAAATCTTTGCCGATTTTCTTGAGTCATCAATTTTCACCTCGGCTCCAATTGGGGGCAAGTCAGCCATTAAACCAGCTCCAAAATCTCCCATTCCTCTCATTGACATACCAAGCGGATCATTGTCATCAATAACGGCAACATCAGCGATCCCATCTTCATCATAAAGTGCAACTTGAATATCAACATCTTCAATCTGCTGCTTTCCTTGGAGATTGACTTTGTAAGGATATTTACCATTCATTTTCATTATTCCATAAGAAAAAGGTATTTAAGTAGCTCTGGAGAAGCATGCGCCGAAAAAATGACTCCGGGATTCAACCGAGATAAGACGACGTTGGGTATTGGCATATCGATTATAAGGCTGATGTTAGCTTCAAATGATGTGTACTACTAGACTAGTATAAATTAGAATAAATTATAGTTTAGGATTAAATCAATTAAGGATTGAACTTGAAACTATAGTATGTCAAAAATTTATCACGATAACATATAAATAATCTACATGAACTTTATATAAACTATTAACTCGTATTGTTAATTTAAATATGTAACGTGAGTTTTTTTGGAAATTTTTATTGACACTTGTGCCGAAAGAACATCTCCGAAATAAAAAAAAATAAAATACCTTGACTCTCCATTCGTGTTCATTTTCCATAGTGACAGTGGATGGTGTTACCCAATCAGTAGGATGTTCAAGATGTTTTGGCTCAATAATTTCTCCTTTGAAAGTATGATTTCTGATATAAAGTTGGTATGATGTGATGAATGCTGAGTCGGGCAAGAAAACAGAGAAAACTGCATCACGCGGGAATCGATGTTGATTGACGACTTTTGATTGGACAATTGTTCGGCCAAAACGATTTTCGATATTTGACTCTACAAGCATTTTTTTGACTTCGGGGTTCTCAGTTTGACCAATTGACAAAATGAATTGAGCAGATTCGATTCGATTAAGTGAATTATCACGTGCGGTAATTGTGACGGTTGTCTCTTGACCTATTTTGACATCAGCTGGTGCAATGATTTTGACCTTGACCAGACTGACCTTATCCAACGCTGATGTGCTTGATGGTGTCACACTATCAACCCAGCCCTCAAAATCCGTAGCAGTCAAATGCATCACTTCATTATTATTGTTTATCTTGACCGTTACAAAAACTGTTGCTCCTGGTTGAAAGTCAATACCAGCAACATCATCTTTCACCTGGAGGAATGAATCGAAAATTGGGACTTCACGTTGAACGGAATTACCAGCCTCGTCTTCAGCAGTGATTTTAGCAATATTTTTTGGCCCTGTGATTTGTGTTGGTGTCATTGTTAGTCCAAGTTGACCAAAATCAAGCGATTTCTTCTCCAAAATCGAGGCAGAGATCTCGGCATCAGTCGATGGCATCCAATCGTAGTCAATCGTATTTGACGATGCGAAATTTGATTTTTTCATTTTAACTGAGCCTATTTTAACTATTTCTGGTTCATATTCAGCCTGTTTCACGTCTCTTGAATAGACAGTTGCCTTACTTAATTTTAACCGAGGGAGTGATAAGGATTTAATAACAAGATTTTCACTATCGCCAGTATTAGAATCAATTTCAAAATTAATACTACTTTCTGATTTTGCTTCTAAGGTTATTGGACCGACGGCGCATTTAATCTCGACAGAC
Organism: Oikopleura longicauda; assembly: GCA_004367895.1. Taxonomy (NCBI): domain Eukaryota; kingdom Metazoa; phylum Chordata; class Appendicularia; order Copelata; family Oikopleuridae; genus Oikopleura; species Oikopleura longicauda. The sequence continues at coordinate 10,759 of SCLD01078994.1, read as the reverse complement.
CATTGTCCTACAGCTATATTTTCAACTAACCAAAATGAAAAATTATCTACTTCGGTAAGCTTAACATATTCTTGATGGTATTTACCATTTGGTTCGTAAAGATAGACAGAAGGTAAACCTTGACCGCACGATGTAAAAAGGGTCATCCCTCTAATACTTTTATCTGTAGTGACACTGAATTTTGCCGAATTAAGATAAGCTTGCCGAGAAAATATTATGGCCTGATTTTCCATAAGAGTATACTCAATGTAAGGAATGTATCGAAACAGGTTGTTAACTGAACTTGAGAAAAATTGACCGTTGGAAAAAGATGCCATACGCTGTTTTTGGGATCAAACCACATAATTGATAGTGTAGTTACTCGTAAGTTAACCGTAAAAATTCCCAGGAACAGAAAAATGGAAGTTCCATTCTCTGTTTACCACAAAGTCCCTGATTGTTCCGTTTAACAGCCATGAATCATCATGACAGAAAACTGCCAACAAATACATTAAAGCAAGATTTTGCTTAATTTACCTTTTGGCAAAAATCTGTCCTCACGATTCGTGATTTTGAAAAATATTTTTGAGTATCAATAGAACTGTAATAGTATACTGAAGCTTGCTGGCTTGATCCCTTTACTGATACAGGTCTACTGACCGCTTTGATATGTGAGCTTGGTCGATTGTAATAATATTGATCTTGAATTTGTTGGTTTGTGAGGCTCCAATTATCGCCAAGAAGTGTTCATTTATTGCGGGAAGATTGCTTGCTGAAACGATAAACATTTCAGACCTGGGTTGAATATCCTTTGCGACCATCTTGTAGAGTGTTATTGTGTCCAAGTCGGCGTAATTTGTGGTTGCAAGGTCAATGATACGAACTTTTCCTTCTGATGAGGACATAAAGATGGCTACTGGTCTGTCAGTCGGTAATCGAGCACCTGCTTTGGTCATGGTCAAGGTGTCAGCCATTCGATTAGCCATAGTAATACTCGGCTTTGTGATCGTCTTCAATCCAAAAAGATGAGCAAAATTTGTATTTCCAACAATACCTCTGAGCTGAACAAAAAGCGTTTCAGCACCTGTCATCATCATTTTTTGTTCAGTTGACCCAGGACAGTCACCATCTCTGTTTATACGCTGGTACAAGTCGTGAATATAATTTCCAATTTTTCTTTGAGCAATTATATAATTTCTATCTTTGATATTATCAGTAAGTGTTATCAAAAAATCATAATCTTTATTTGTATTACTGGTCGTATCCGGATGCCATCCACCATTGAGCATATTTAAAATTGCACTGTGAAATCGATTCAGTCCACCGGTACTGTGGCAAAACTTTTCAATAACTGCTACGGGTGTTTTGATCTGATCTTCGGTTAAGAGTTCTTCACTGGCGGGAGAAGTTGCAAGGCAATAATGTAAAAGTGCCCGACTGGATGATTCCATAATCAAATTTGAGACTGTCCAATCGCATTCTTCTTTGGGACCAAATGCATGTGTACTTGCTATCCCATATAGCAAAATGGGCACTAGCATCTTTTGACGCATGCTCTGAAATTAACGTTAAAATCTTTTCTTAAATTTTTGGGCACATAAAACTGAAATAACTTATGTCAGTTTTTGACATATGAGAATTTTGTTATGAGAATTTTTTATGAAAATGACAAAATTATATACTTTTATACGAGTCACTTGAAGAAATATTTAGTTTAAATAAAGAAAATAAAGCCTTGAACTAGACTTGGAAATCCGATTTTGTTCAACGTATTATCAAAACTAAGGGACATCAAGTGTATTTAGGGAACAAGGGATTGCATTGGTGAATTTTTGTTTGAACGCAACTAAATTTTCCGTACTTTTAAGCAGCATAATCCAATTTCATTCTCACTACAGTTTAAATTCTATTGTTTTAGTCTCTTAGCATTCAAAAAAATACAATTCAAAGCAGAGTGAAGTGAACAATACAGTTCGTACCCTGTCCCACTTTTTTCGTAATCGAACTAGATTCATTTTTTGTCTCATTTAGATGGTAACTTATTTGATATAAGTTATATTATATAACACAATATTTGATTCATGAACCAGTCTCCCGTTAATATCATTCCACAAGTCCGATTTTACGACTTGTTGTGATTTCCGGTGTATCAACTTCGTATAGAACAAGTGGCATTGCCTGCTTCGAAGGCGCAATTTCCAATTACGCAAGACAAGGAATCTCGACTTCAAAATTTTAATACAATTATAATCAGTGAACGTTCTCTTTGAACACAAATCTACTCGAATAATCCACCATAAAATGAATCAGTTTTATTTTGACCAAAACGGAACATCAAGTTCATATTGAGCTCAAATGCCAAACATCCGGTGTTGGCGTGATGTCCAAATCGTAATAAATTGAGATGCACTCAAAAATGATCGAATAATGGTAATAATTTATAAATAATAAGTCATAAAGGAAGTAATAACGTTTTTTAATCGTAAGAAAACAACGAAGTGGTACATTCGGATCGTAGAAATCCTGAACGTGAACTAAGCAGGCGATGGATCTGCGCCATCAAAAACAGTTAGGACTATCAAAAAGACTATGATTACTGGTAGGATTTGATGCAAAATCGGCGTGATATTTCATTTCACAGCATAAAGCGAGCAATCGAGAACCTGTTTCACTTCAACAGATTTGACTTTGACAGTTGCATTTCACACTTCCCCAACTATAACATAATATACCAGAAGGCAGATACGGGAGGGGCACAGAAATATGGTAATACAAAGCTGTCGTTCAAATAAGACTCGATACCTACCGATATTTTCACTGTACAAAATTTTGGTATGAAGTAGGGTTCAATTTGAATTACGTGAATTCCAAAAATTACGATCTGTATTTTCATAATTTATACAATAACCATATTTGTTATACCATATATTTTTTTAAAAAGATGCTATAATCTGTCTGGGGATTCTAAAAAAGGACTCAATTCTGTAGTCGTATATTTTTAGGTCGGCTATTTTGGTAAACATTTAAATCGTAAATATTTCAACACTGCGAACCAATTTCCTCTGTTCCGATCCGATCCGTTTAAACAAGCAAAAAAGCTCTAAAAACTCTGATTAGAACTGGGCTGATTAGCCCGGCTAAGTGGATTTAGAAAATGGTACATTTTTTTTAATATTTGGGAGTTATTTCATCATTTGGATTAGAAAGGATTGGTTAATGGTTTAGGAAAAGATAGCAGGATAAATCTTGGATTATATTAAACGCGTTCGATCACGAAGGATCTGAAATAAATTATATTTCAAGTATTTTACGTTGCAGAAAATGACGATAATTGATAATCAGCAACCAGTTTGATTGATGATTACAAAAACGTTGCTGCGAGTAACTGATTGAAATCAAGATCAAATTCACTGAATTCTAACAAAATTTTTAACATCGAAATTTTACCGTCCAAATGATCAATACCAGGTATTAATACTACATATTTCAAAACATATTGGAGCCGAAATTCTCGAAATTCACAGATGTACCGATAAACGATAGATTTTTTCTTGCCACATGGGTCTTCAGGCTACGTGAGGCACCTCATGTATGATACACAGTCAAAGCTTTACAGTTCATTTATGAATCGATATATCTTTGGTACATTATTGTTTATGATATAAAGTTAATTCATAGAAAGGCATTATTCTAATTTAAATGTTTGTTAAACGGATTTTGTATGCTAGATTATTCAAAAAATCTAAATTCATGAAAAAAAAACTATATATGGTTCTATATCTGTGTATAACCAAAATTTGAAAACTATCAAAACGGAAATGAAACATGTTCTATACGCGTATCATGAAATGTGTTTTCCGGGTTCAAAAATGTCCAATTCAAACTCAATACATGAAAAATATTCACTAACTAACGTGAATTTTTATCAAGATTACCGGTTAAGTCACTTTTACTAAACTGTGTAAAAACTGACCTTTTTATACGATTCTAAAATCACGTGATTAAATGTTTGGAAACTTTTTTGACTAGGGGGTGTACTTTTGGAGGAGATTTTCGAAATTTGTAATATATTTTTCGATTTCGGGAATTAGAAGCTTTGAAAGATTAGTATCGACCGGGAAATCTTGAAGCCACTTAATCAAATTGGTGAGGATAGACATTCTTCCTCTTTTTGGTGGTAAATAAGGTGTACTCCACATGGTTTATCAAGCAGTACCAATTGATATTGACGATAACTTAACAGCCACAGACTTCCCTGGCCAACAGTCCTTCACTTCACATAATTAGACTCAAAACAGATACTCGAGATTTCGTCATTTGATGATATCCCAAAATCCGCTCTAGCAACCCCATATGTATAATTTACAAATGGTCAAAGTCGAAACAAACATGCCGAAACGGAGTTTTTATGTCAACGAACTCCAACATAATAATTAATCATACCGTAATTATGGTCCATATGGCTCAGGGGTTTATCCGTATCTTGATCTTTGGTCCACAATGGACCGAAATCTTAAGTGACTGTTAAGCTTATTAGTGACGAAATCTCAAATAAAAAAGCGAGAAAAGATCTCCTGTTTCAGCAAAAAATAAAACCAGATGAGACACAACCTTGTAACCTGACACAGTAAATCACGTGTGATCCGTACCCATTGGTCTCAAACAGCTTGATTACAGATGGCACTGATGCCTATACCTGGGTGCATAAACTGGGCAACGTAATGTTTGATGTGCGATAACGATTAAAATTAGAAGCTTATTCAGCCACGCTGAAATCTAACTTTCTCAGGCTCATTATGGAGTTATGAATTTTCACTCACGTGTCATCAAGCGCCATCACGTGATTCAAGAAGCCCTGCGACAGTGACAACAAAATCGCAACGGTGACATTGTTTCAAGTTTAGACAAAAGAAAATAATAGTTATGGTGTCTGATTTGGGTCTGATCTGAGTATACGTCTTGCCGGTCATTTTGGTTAACAAATATTAATATGTCAAAATCATGAATTGATAGTTACTAGCTGTGAAATCCTTAAAATACATCATGTACCGTCCGGACGCATCCGTATTTTCGGGTGAGTAAAAAGCTTTCTATTGATTATAGGGTAACGGCCCGAGCCTAATCTGGTAACTCCCTATCATAGATCTCGTCTTCGAGGAATAACAAAACGTTCATTTCTCTGCCCCATAATTTATATCGTTCGTATACCGATCCCTGCCCGTTTTACGCAGAAAATGCGTAACACGATGACAACAAAGTTTGTAACACGCAATTGTGACAATTCGATTTCGAAAAATCAGATTCACAAATTCAATCAAACGTGGCGACTACTTTCTTGTATTGAATTGCAAAAAAAAATGCGCGCACATAGAATCGCATTAGTGCATTGAACGGTTTAAAAGAGCTCAATATTATCCAGTTTACGTAAGAAAGTGACCCAGAAATTGTGAACAATCCGAGTTATCCGGTCTTTGACGTAACTTTTGTGCTCTTTATGCCCGTCATTCATCACAATTACATGCTTTATAAAATGGCATAATATTTAATGCAAGTATTTCCGAATGTAACCGATTCACTACTAACCCTTATTGGTCAAAACCCTTAATTCACTTCAAAATCACCAAAAAAGTATAAAATTATGAGCTATCCACAAAACTCGAAAACGAAATTCCTGACGCCTTGGAACGAGTCATAATTATTTGTTTCCTAGGAAATATCGAGATTATGCTAAGTTTTGTTGCAAGTTACGGCAAAACCGTGTCGAAAACGATGTTTCTTGACGAAAATTTTGCTTTCACAAAAAATATCACAAAAAAGAGCTCATGAAAAATTTAAAAAAGAACCGGAATAAAACCGAATAGGTTTCGGTCATCTGAAATGACGAACTGAAATGATGAACTTGGGTGATGAGTGACAAATATTTGCTAATCCACTATAGCTATTGATGCCAAGCTCAATGTTTTGCCAAGGTAAACTGGCCCGGTACTAATAAATACTATTGCAGAGAAAAGAAAAATAATTGATGTTCAACGAAATTATTATTTTCTGCCTAAGTATAGGCATACTTAATGCAGATCGTGGTCCAGGAATTTGGCCGAAATATTTTTCCCGGGTCTTTATCACTACTGAAACAACTTTAATTGATATAATTTTCGAAAGTTAGATTATTTTGAGCTCTATAAGAAAGAAATATTGCGCGAATTCATTTACATAAAATTGATGCTTCCAGTGGCTGTGGAAATCGCAAACAATCATGCGAATTATTAGTGGATGGGAATAACACCAAAGGTTTGACTTACACGCTCAACAAAACCGTTAAGGTGAAATGCGTCTTCCCAATGGTCATTTAGTCAGAGTTCATTCGACTCACGGAAAGGCGCACTCCGCTCAATAAAAGAGACTTTTTATTCAAAATTCCGCTGAAAAGGAGTACTTTTTGTATTTTCTAAACCATCACTGATTGAAACCTATCTCGCATTAACCAAAAACATTTTTTTTAAAGCTGGGGATAATAACGATATATATTAAGGCGAGTACCTTGTTACAAATGATGTTAAAATGGGTGGCGTCCGACTGGTACTCAAAGAGAAGTTCATTATATCAAGAGTGTTTGTTTATCCACGTACAGAAGATGACCATGTAAATCGTATGTAATTCCGAAACAAATTTCAACCACGCTGACTAGCCCCCTTCAATTTTAATTTTAAGTTGGTGAAATCGAAGTACGGGTTGGGTCCGGAACTGGTTCAAAAAATTATTATCAATGTGGGAATACCATTCGATCGGGACTTCAAATGCCGGACAAAACACCTGTCCTTTTTCAGGAAACCATTTTCGATTGCCCAAAATATGCTGAAATTGTCTCCTGATAACATTTTTGGCTCATAATTTGGGTAAAAATGCTCTGAGAGTGCAACTCGGTCGTTGGATACCGTGGTGACACAATTAAAATTTTGAGAAAACCAAAGAATAATAGAAAGGAGAATGATACAAGCCCTCTAAGGTAATTTAAAACAGTTGTCCTAACTTAATTTCAAAATGTCTTCCGATCAATCGAATATGAATTTATAACACAGATCAGATTAGTGTCTTCCGAAACGTGTTTGCACTATAAATCACTCTTATCATATGAGAAATATGTTCAATCATTCATTTAAAGGCTATAAATAATATTTTAGCATTTATGAAATCGAAGTTTATGCACATGAAAATGATTTGAACGTTATTATGGCAGAAGGCGACTTCGGTGACCGTCGGATGAATCATCTCCTTTTAGGAAAAAAAGTTAGAACTATATGGCCGAAAATGATATGGTCTTGATTTTATATTAAACGTTATAATTGAACTTTTTTTTAACTTTGTAAGGCCCCTATAAAAGAGTATTAGAACCAGTTAGAAATGTCGCTGCAAGACCAGTTTATCAAAAATGGGATCAACCGCATATTTATTTGACTTACTACAGGTAATGAATTTGACCTTGAAATAACCGTTTGACCCCACGTGACCTAGACAAAAATGAATTCTTAGTAAGAGCGAATCTTGGCATGTAAAAAAGAACGACACTTTGGGTAAAGCAAGCGCATTAGCCGTCATGCGTCGTACCGATGAATATTCAAACTATTGTTGGACTCCATTGGATTACTTGGGCGACGACGGTGAATCTGGACAGGATAGGATTCAAAAAATCGTTAACGCAAAGTACAGTTCGAGTTAATCAGTAAAGTTTCTCCATTTTTAATGTGAGACTCTCATAATGAGAGGTTTACAAACATTCTTGGACTTCGAATCATTATTGATCGAACTAGGGTGTGACAAGCGGGAATTCTGTTTTTGAGAGATTTTAATCCTAGAAAGTGTATGGTCTATAAACATATTCGTGGTATGAACGCTCTTGCATGGGATAAATGTACTATTCCAATTGTATTTAAACCAGCCCAAATTCATCAATATATCAAGGTAACTACTTGGAACATATTAAAATTCCATGAGAAACATTTCAAATTTTTCGATTTTCATTTTTGATTATTTTTGTCAGATAACCTTATCAAATTGGTTTTCGCTGTCAATAGCTGTTTACCCTCTCCCGGACGGTGAACGATGTGTGGACGCGTTCGCAATTCAATGATTTAGCGTTAACACGACCTTTGCCTTGTTTAAAAAACAAAATTTGGAACCTAAACTACACATTTTTGTACGCCTAACGAATTTTTAATGCGATATCTTACCAAATTTGAACACGACTTACGTTTCCACCCAGGATAATTTATGAAAAACCTATGAATTATAAGATTATAAAAATGAATTTCAGATTGAAAATGGTTTCTCGTCATCCCTATCATTAAAAACGATTTTAAATGGCGAATATCGGTTTGTACCTGATACCGCAAAACTTTTCACCAAGGATAGTTTCTTTATTTTTTCATCTAAAATGCCATGCATGCTATTATTGAATGCATTATACACAGTCATTTCAATATTAAGAATGACCTGTTAAAACAATTAACATAGATATTAGAATGTATAATCCAAGACTTATTTGAGAACCGTAATTTATAACTGAGCAATATAAACTCACGTTGGTCAAAACTTTATGAAACTGGTTCAAGTCCGGCGGTCGTCCGGTATATCAAAATGTGAGATGGGGTGCATATTATTTACATTATGTTGAATCAGAAGAAAATTGGTTTTTCACCGAAGTTCACCAAAGAGGCGACCAATTTGAACAATACCCATCGGCATTTGTTAATTTTGGTATTCAGTCATTAACTCCAGACAGATACGAGGTATTCAAAATATTCAAGCGAAGCTATGGTCTTCACGAGATGGTCGAATATAAACCACTTTTTAGGTCACACGCTGTGTGTTGATCGAAACACATGGTGGCAATAGATTCTGTGGTGGTGATATCAAGCTGACTGGTTCTGGCCGAATAATATCTCATTTCGACCATAATTTCTAACAAAAATCACAAATAATAGCATTTTAACTCCCTCTCTTGAAAGCATACATTTTCTTTGAATCGGTTCTGTAAAAAAATATGAAATGTGGACCGATTCTAAGACCAAAAATAAAACATGTTTCATTCAAGAATTCACGAATTGATGTTAATCTTAGTTTTGCATCGTGATACTTTTTTTCGTTAAACTATGGGTTGACTTGTTATCGATAAATCCTACAAGACGGTTCCAGCGTAGGACGACGACGTGCTTTTCACGGATTTCAAAATCTCTAATGATCATGAACGGATAGTTTTTTATCTGCAGTGTAAATATACCTTGAACTCGGCCCTAGACAGTTCAAATTAGAGCTATTGATATTCATAATATTTGAATCATCACCAAATTAAAATTTCACCAATGATAATTCACATCACGTCTATATTAAACCTATGTTGTACATGTATTATAATTTATAATGTAATATTGAACAAAATATTTGAGGCAATACATTAGATTCGAGTCGATCAATAAAATAAGGGACTGAGTTTGAATCAGTAATTTGAACAGTCGTCCCAGAGTAGCAAACACACTGCCATAGTCATTATTTTTTATCACGTTCTATTTTGAAACTCTAACTGGCTCGCAATCCACCAGCATCTATCAGCTGATTTCTGGCCCTTTCAGCGACGTTTCACTGACGCGAAAATACTTTGCCAGTAACTCTAATATAGTTGCACGGCCAAATTTATGCTGTTCTTCCAGGCTTGAAGAAGCCCCGAAGTCTCATATCGTGAGTTACTTAGCCTACTTATTTTTAGTGCATTTGATATAGGATTTATGACGGTAAAAACTTATTTTTAGTTATTTTTGTTTAATTTTTGTACATAACAAAATTCTCTTATCAGCTCACTATTTACCTGTTTGTGAGTTTATTATAAAGTTTCTTCTATCTGAGGTTGAAAATCTCTCAATTTCTTCCCGATCGTATTAAATCCTAATCGATGCCAATTTTTCAGGCAGATGTTTTTCTCTAGCTGGAATACAGCGATATACGGTTAGGCCACAAAAACGGCGATGGAAATGGTGAGACGACTATGGTGGTGGAGGATGAGGATGCGAGAGGCAGTGAAAAATATTCAGAATCGATCTCCACGTGACGTCAGTACCCTACCGAGCCGAGAAACACCAAGCCGAGAGAGGACGGTTATCGTACCTTTGCTGCCGCACGATTCAAAAATACTTAATCACTAGCGCTATTTGTCCACACTGAGTATCTTAATTCTTAGGCTTCTAGATTCATCCGGAATGCCAGTCCTAATAAGCAAATAACATCGATGAACATTTTATCAATGAATTTATGATGCTCGTCATATTCATCATTATTTTGGTAAAGCTGTTCTTAATTTGTCATTCTAAATAATTCTATGAAGTCATCAAACTTCAACCTTTTCATTTCCATATGAATTAGGAATTTACAAAACTTTTAATTCATCTCCGAGTTTTATAGGCAGTGACAAACTTGTGACAGTCATACGCTAGAACCTAAGCAAATTAAATGAGACAAGATAGTGACGGTTGCAAACCAGTGACACGAAATCGTGACAAACTAGTGATTGTCACTAAATATGAAGTATGACAAAATATTGACACTCGTGTCAAATGTGTGACAGTGTCACGCTCAACTTAAAAGGACTTGTGACAATGACTTATTTTGAAAAGCACAGCTAGTCACTGAAATACGCAAAAGGCCGGATAAAATCGGAATGAGTATTCCGGTGATACCTGGCGCCACAATTTGAACTTTTCGTTGGATTGATTTATGTTTGGTGAACTACAGTTAA
>SCLD01078884.1:0-38344 GCA_004367895.1 Oikopleura longicauda | reverse complement strand
ACTCTTATAGCCTAAATTTCAGCCCAATTACGCGGATAAACATTCCATGTTCCATGAAGTTTTCCAGCTTTTGCGAAATTTAGTTGAAACGAGCAAATCTTGAAAGGAGCAGTGGCAACCTCGTCACCCTAGAATTCTCGGCACAAAAATAACAAAACCATTGTGGTCATGCGTTGGTACGTAGACAAGCTAGGCAGGTGTGTTCATGACAGGTTTCATCATAATGCTTTTGACCATTCCGAAATACAGGTTGCTGTTAGCCGTTAATGGAATCGTGTTTTTGTTATCGTACTTTGCTGTAAGTGACCTATGTTTAGGCCACGGGATGGTCGAACTTGTGTTATCGACGTTTTCCACAAGCTGAAAATTGTAGGAACGCCAAGCAGCTTCATTATCAACATGATTGCTGAGTGACATAATTGGTATGGCACACGTAGGCATGTGCCCCTTTTCTCATCCATTTTAACAGCGTTGGTGATCGACTGAGAGGATTATGGTATATCTTACATACTGCTAACAAGTTCCACGCACACGTATTTAAAAATGATGGTCCATGTTACGTATTATAACGATGGTTGTAGTGGGTTGGGCGTGATGGTGTCTGTTTGTTGTACCAAGTACAATTGGCTTTGTCCGTCTCAACTTGAGCTTTGAGCAACGAAAGGTGCAATTTAGGTGAACAACCTCAACAACCAGTTTATCCACGAAACACTGTGAGCCCACCTGTTTGACTACTGTAATCAATGTGGACTCCTTCTTGTTGCTGGGTTGCACGTTTTCGTGTAAATATGCTTTGATTAGTTCAAAAGTGAAGTTTTCATTTGCTCCTTTTCAAAGCCCAGTCCTGGGCGTCGTCCTAATTCAGTCATGTAAAGAACTAAAAGTTCCTATTACTTGTGAGACGTGTCAGAATTGGCTTATACTAACTTCGTCGAAAGACGGAGCGATTCCATTATTATTTAAAGGCTTCTAATTTTGACTTCATGTTTATGTACTTATGAGACGTAGCATTAAATAATGGAGTGGAATCACGTCACCAAGACCCAGTATTTTGGGTTTGGGCTGGACTGACCAGTCCACGCTATGCCGTGGTTAACGTTTTTTATTAAACACTAAAACCAAAAATAACTTAACCTAACTGCACGTCACGTGATGAACTCTATGTCTATTTTCACAACCAGTTAATGGCTGCATGAAGCATTATGGCATCGTTACATGCTTTTTACGTGGATTTTACAAGTTGTTACTCTAATATGGATTAGTTCTTTTTATCAAACGTGGGCCCTGGTCGGCCTCGCGACTTACCATAGTTTTTATCTTGATGGTTTGGAAGTGAACTTCTGTCAGAAAGTGAACTCAAAACCCCTACTCACCCGTACAGACTGATAAAACTGTGGCCAACGCTGTGGCTTCTTTAGAGGTCATTGCCAATCTAAATCATCGAGCTCCTACGTAAATGACTCCGTTGTGACCTGTATTATACATGGTTGACATTGGTTCTATCAACTTGTCGTATATATTCAGCTTCATGTTGCACTTTTATATGAACCACGGTGTCGCCAAGTTCACCATGCTGTGTTTGAGAATATACAAAAACTTATCGGGAACTCGGGCCACGTGTTGCGAATCAATCCAAATCAAAAGTCATGTTTTCGTTGCAAATAAGCCTGAGTGCGACTGTTATGTGAGTGCTTGTGTGTGTATTGCAACACTACTTATGCGTTGTAAAATGTGTCTTTCAATATAAATCGATCGAAATTCAACAGAACTTGCACAGTGACTCCACCACATAACCAAACTGGATTATCATCACCCTCGTCGTCTAGATTTGTTGCCTAGCAGTGTTTATTCCGTGGTTTTCTGAATGTTCACTCAATGCTGTAGTGGGAGCATGTTCCACCCAAGTTAATAAGAAAAAATGCAAAATTAAACAGTTTGATGTCATGTAAATGTCTATGTATAAACAGGCAGTGTTGGCGACAGACTGGTTTCGCGCGACTAGGGTAGACCGTATTCAATAACGGGCACTACTTTTAATTGAAGGTCTAGTGGTATCCAAGTTCACATTGACGGCGATTTCGGCGTTTGTGTGTGTGTATATTTGTGCGTCTAGTTGATGACTGGGTCTATGGATCAAATTCAGTGTATGGAGAATACAGGTTTGAGTTCACTTACCAATACAAACTTTTTTTTTCAAAAAATTGCCAGATCGTCTTAACTGTGAAATCCGTAAAAATGCTGAAAACATTTAGTAACTGTCAGCGCAACGATGTGATTAAAAACAGACCTTATAACGAAGATTCCTTCTACTGCGTAATCCTTTCACCCTTTTATAGGCGGGTACATTTCGTAGGAAGATGTTTAAGGCGGCCACTGATCGGAATCGTGATTTTTTGTTTTGGTATTGTTGTGCAATGTATCGTTTGTCCCTGCTCAGCGGCTCCTTTGAGCTGTCGACCAGCCCATGTGTGTCGTCCAGGTCTGTCAGAGTAAGGGAGTCACGCGTGGTCAAATCACGTGCAGTCACCATGCCGCTCATCCAACAAATCAACAGGAGTATTGTTTGCGCGCTCGTCATTTTTTCGTTTTGAAAGCGTCTTGACTTTAAATTAAGTTTAACTTTTTGGGGAGGATTGAAAAGTGGGAATGAATTGATTCTACCCCTTGTGCTCACATTTCGGCCTACTTTACGCGTCAATTATGAATTCAATGGATCATTTTCGGCAAACCGAGCCGGAAGGGCCAAACAAGAGAAGAAAACACTCATGACATGCGAGTGTCTTTCAAGAAGTTGAACCATTTAGTTGAAAGTCAAGAAAACAAAATAAATCGTGAAAATGGGCGCTCTGTAACGGTACTGTGTACCGTGGGTCGGATTTAATTCAGGAGAATAGGCTTCACTGAAAAGCACCCAATTCAAATTTAATTAGAGTCGTCGCTACTCCCCAAAGTTCAATCCCCGTTCATATGAGTCTAGGTCAATATCGTGGCACCAAATTGGGCCTGTGTCTGATGTTATATACACTAGGTATTTGCTATATCTCAATTTTTATAATAACGGTCACTTTGTGTGATAAAGTTGTCTATGAACAATGAAATATATAACAGGTCGCACGAGAGAATCGTCATGAGATCATTCCAAACGTCACGAATTCGGGCGCGAAGTCTAAACTCGTGTATTTAGTTACCAGAGTTTTTATGAAAATGTAAAGAAATCGTGAATAAGGCACCGATACGGTGTTTTTCTGGACGCGGACGAAAAAGGTTACTGTATATTCTTCTCGAAGATTCACGATAACATCATGCTGTGGGCACGCGTCTGAATGAAAGCCTAGAATGTTTTTCCGGCTTCTATTCTGTCCCGATGTATCAAGTTTAGGTGTTGACTAAAACAAAGTTCATTGAAATTAACACTTTGATACTGTCTGGGTTATATTATACTTGTTGTTTTGATAACTGGATATTTGGTCGTGACTCAAGCCTCAAATGATTTGACCATCATGGTCATGGTATGTCAGAAAGAATGAGACGAACATAATTTCTACCGTTATGATGTTGGGCACCACATCGCTCGGTGTGGGACCTGGTCAATGATTAATAATAATTGATTGATTGCGAAGTCATCAACGGTAACTATTGTCGATAAATAAAAATTGACGTAATTATAGTACATCGTATTAATACGACAATAGAAAGTGGGATATTGGATGAGGAACTGAAGTGACCCCCACGCCTTTAAATTAGTTGCGCTAATCGTAGTTAACATTATAGTTTTAATTGGCCACAGACTTTGGACGGGGACGTAACAAAACATGTATATTGACATATTCAACAAGCAGGTTGGGTGCCAACTGTATTGTGGTTGCCAACTGGAGTCACAACAAACGATTGCAAACTGTTACAATTATGAATCATGACTTATGATGAAATCCCCTTCATGTAAACACACACAAACCAAGCTGCATCAGTCTGTGCTCACTCACGTTTGTTGAACAAAAAAAACTGTGTTATTTACGGACTCTCACATTGTTAGTTTCCGCACTAATTTTAATAATTAAAAAAAATGAATAACTAAAATTGGTTTGGAAATTTGTTAATGTGGAAAAATTATTACTGATAATTATTACATACATACGTTAAACATTAATTGCAAAAACCGATTTTCGCGAGTTTGGCGATATACCTACCTGACTCTGTCCGCTGGTATAATTTGCAATGCTCACTGAGCTGTTCTGTCTTTATATAAAAAAGTGGTGCGGCGAGTTACTCCCGTCACGCCCCTCTTACTGAACGTACTACTCCTAGTGATACTGCGGTTACGTTTCATGGGAAACTGTTCATCTCAACACTGTCTGGACCCAAATCAAACGAACTAATTGTACTAGTAGTAGACATGTAGTCACAGTTGCTGTTTTAACGAGGATGAGAAAATGAATGTGCCGGCTACTTTGTACGTCAGAGTATCAGCTGGAGCAATATATATGTGGAACGGTCAACGCCTCACTCACGTTCTTCTCGAATGAGAATATTCACCAAACCACAGAAAGTATTGCATCCAGCAATTGTGAAAACCGTCTGTATGAGACATGATGCATATTATGAACAGATGGGAATATACAAAATGACATGATTACGACGTTCAACTAGTACTGAGTCATTTTTACATTTGGACTTCGAAGTTCCGCTTGCATAAAAACGCGTAACAACGGATCGGAACTGTCGATAGACTAATTCGGAGGCGGTTATATGAAGAAAAGGGGTTTAAACTACTGAAGTTTGCGCAAATCTGAGAGGGCCCGACTTAAAATGACGTACATTGTGTATTACTCGTCAGGGGATATTTACAAGCCCCTGTACACGACACGACTATTTGATATGAAAATGGACAACGACAGGCATTTAATAAGTGTAGACCCAAAAACAGTTAACTCCATTACGATAATGGCGTTGTGCTCGCTTGGAGTGAATTCCCGAAGGTAGTTAGCAGAGTCAACATAATATTCATTGGAGACTAGATAAGACCACAATTGCTCCTACTTACGAATACTTACGCCAAGTCATCCAAAACATTCTTATAATAGGATAATAGGGTATTATTATTACATATCTGAAGTGGAATGATTTTTGAAGACTTGAAGAGTCGTCGTCTAATTCAGATAACTTTTGTGTTTAGACTTATATTGACGACACTTTTATCGTCATTATCCCTCGTCTCGTGGCTCAAAAGGCAGGCAAGATGAAGATCGAACTGGACCATCGACAATCATCTATCGCATCGGATCTCGTCGCCACGAGTAATGCGGTTGTTACTTCAAGGATACAATTACGTCTCGCTTTTGTAAAAAGTAGGTTCTATTTGAAGAAACTTTTCTCGGTTATTTTTGGAATTATACTCATGGCATATGATCGATGTTGTGGGATTGTGTTCCCTGTTTCCCCACTTGCCATTGACCAGGATGAAAGTGAACTCGTGGTCACTTAGGGGAGTTATTCGCTCATTCACCCATTCGCATTACATAATTCAGCTTATTCACATTTGTGGAAAATGTAATTTACTTTAAGTAGCTTAGCTGTAAACAAAAGTGCTAAATTTGTTTGTCTGTCTGATGAACCTGTATTTTATCGAGTTTAAAACGCATTTAAACGAAGTTAGTGACACGTGGTAACCGACGCCTTCTAAAAGTTTTTTTGGAACTAAGCTCAAACTTTAAAGCTCATTTTTTATTGCGTACGTAATAGTCAGGTGCTATTACGGACTAAGTTTAGGCCAATAAGTACTGACAAATCCATCCATATTATATTATCAGTTTTGGTTAAGACCGACTTCTATTGTGAACACAGACGAGGTTCGGGACTGGGTGGTGGGGGATGGGGTTAGGCTATAATTACGTGCATTAAAAGACTTTTCGATAAAACTCACAATTACTGCAGTTTGCACTTTCTCTTTTTTTTTACGTGGAGCTGCTGGCTGTTAAATTCTTCTCGTCAACAATGTCAATAAACCGTCGTCATGTATGCCATTGCAGTAATTTCCACAAGAAATTGCATTGTACTTCCAAACGTTACATAACAGGTCACTGCCAAACCATCATGGCGAACCATATTTTATCTCGTCTGGCCACCGTGGCTGTTTGAAGTGGAAGTGCGCACTATTAGATCCTGGTGCGACAGATTCTTCTCTGGCAGTAATTCCCTAGGCTGAAAATCGTCACGAGGCGTCGAACTCTCTCTCAAAAGTGAAAGCTGTGACGCAGTTTCTTGACCGCACGTACTTATACCGACGATCACACCAGTAAGTGTGTGACGTCTGTTCAATTTTTAAACAGTTTCAGAAATCACAAGTATTCTATTATTCCGTCATCCAGTCTTTAATATACTGAACGATGATTGACCCTGATTTAACCACAGTTAACTATGGGTTTTCTGGCTACATGCGGACGAAGGCTTTGTCACAAAGCAAAGGTTAATATAGTCTCAGTACGTTCGCCAGTAACATTCTCACGGTGTCACCTTCTTTTCTAAGTATTTCTGATCAATACTTTGTCCCAAATGGAGACAGAAAACGGATTGACAGGGCCCGTACGTTCATGACGCAAGTATGCATGCAGTGTGGTAATGAAGGTACAAATGAAATTAACGACAAATAGGTCAGTCAATCGAAGAGCCAATCGGAAGAGAGATGAATTAAATTAGACACAATCCAATCAGCGTCTCTGTCTTGCTGTGGTCAGGCGTACTGGTAAGTGGGTACATATCGTATTGCTTGGGCGGCCGATAACCATTATCGGCCAAGTTCACCGCCAATAAAGTTTATTTTCATCCCATCGGGCTTACGAACGGGGATAAAAAGTGCGAAAATCGATGTGAGGGAGATGAAATCCGTTTCAAATCCTATTCTAGATTGATCTGACCTTTTTATTCACGTTTGATCTCTTATAATAACACATCACGATCGTTAGGATTACTCGCATGAGATAGCAAATAGTGATGTCACCTTACGATTACAGTCCTTTCAATTAATAACCCCTATTTTTTCAATAGATCCGATGTCACTTGACTGGATACAGATAAGCTGACGTCGCACAGATAACATCTTACTATCAAAAAGCCAATCATCAATATGCACTTCGACGAAAGTTCACTGCAATCTAAGCACATCCAAATTAGATGGTTCACGTTCCATCCTCTGGTCCCATCGACGACATTAGAAGTGTGTTCATATAGGCAAAAAATGCGGGTTCTAAATTCACGGGGCAGGAATTAATTTTACTTTTTATGCAGCTTTGACTTTAATTGCGGTAAAATACGGCTCGTAGGAGCATGATTTATTGCCGATGTCAATTACTGGGCTAACTGGACGGGAACTTCTTCTGTTACAATGAATGTGTGGCAATCTTACGCGATGAATCTGCGAATATTTGTACACCATACATGTTTATAATCACACCATCTAGTAAAGTAGTTAATAGAATTCATTCGCTCTGCATTAACGTGTTACGATGACACCATCCAACTCAACGCGAAGGTATCTCAATTCGTTTACCATCATCAGCTGAGCCCACCAGAGCACCATCCGAGCGGCGCTGACCGCATAATATAAATTCTGCCACTTATCAAACCCGTTTTCTTTCAGTTAACCAGTCAAAAAACCACCCAGTCGGCTCAAAAGTGGACCAAGACGGACCAACTGTTGAAATATATTGGAATGTGGCGGTATGCACTCGGCGGTGGGTGTCTAGAATTGGAAATATATAATCGTACGTGTCGAGACTTTTTTCGCCTAAACAATTGAGGATCACTCACTTACGTCAGGTACTTTGGACATTTGGCCAAACATTGTGGGCTAGGTTACAGCCAAAGCGACGAGAACAACCCAGTTTATTAAATCACTTGCGGTCAAATGGCGCCTATAAAACTTGTTTTAGCGACTCCCCCACACCAATTCCCTTACACGAGTACGCCGGCGGAACTTTTTCAACTGATTGCTGCTGTTAGTGCGTCAAATGCAGATCTGACAGTTTAAATGCTTTTGCGTTTGACCACCGCAAACTCATGGGCTGGCCGGAAACAGAAACATTTAGAACTTTTTTGCGTTTTTACCGTAAAAAATCTTTGCCTCATGTTGCTAATTGGATCAGATCTGTGATTTTGGGCATGAGGCTGAGTTGTTCCAGTCAAATTTTGAGTCAAGCAAAAAAGGGGTGACTTCAACGCTAAAGCGACTAAGCACCATCAAATAGGCTCATCTAAAGTCAATTTAAGGATTGCTAAATTGTTGCCTACCGCCTGACGTGCCCTCCCCTCGCGACAGCTGATCTTGATTTGACAGTGATCTTGGTTCTAAAATCATCGTTTAAAAATGGCCGTAAAATGTTTTCAACAGATGGACTCACAGCGACCACGTTGTGAACTATATCTAGCTGACACAGAGTTGTATCAGTGAATCAGTAGTACTAATAATTTGCCAAACACGTTTCAAAACTCGGCGCCAAGTAAATTAGTCATCTTTAGGTGTGAACGTAGTAGTGTGTCGACCTGAAATTTGAGGCAACGGGGCTCTTCATTATATAAGCATCAAGGGACCAGTGTATATCGAAAATTGACAGAGCAAGTTTTTGAGAAGATTCAACGTTCTCGTAATAACAACGCGTAATGTCGACATTAAAGGATTTTATTCCAGGTAATTTGGGGGCCTGCATTTAACCGCTGCTAAACTGTAGTTTGACATGTCACGCGGTGTGTAGTGGAGGTAATGAGGGAGTTGATTGGACTCTATGGTACTTCCCTTGTCTACAGTGTCATACATATCCTGTCATGTTGTTTCAGACATCCAGTACTACGAGGCAGAGAATGACTACGTGAAGGCGTTGGACGTGTGCAATGAAGGCATCAAAAAACTCGACCACTGGCGATTATATCATCTGAAGGCAAATCTCATCATAAGCCAAGCTCAATATGCGGAATCGTGGGAGGAGCAAGAGGCATTCTACACGGACTCATTCACCACCGCCAAACAAGCAATTAAGGCAAGTAAATGGGCTTATAGCTCTGGTGACACGGGTCAATATTTTTCTTTTTGGAACTTTTTAAAACAGTATTGGATTAATTTGATGCACGTGTGGTTGATCCTTTATCTATTCATGGCCTAAATAATCGTTCATTTAACCTTGCTGTACGGTGGTAACCCAAATATAGGGCAACGAGTCCTCGGCCAAGCTATGGATCACGTATGCAAAGTGTGCGATGGCACTCGGCGATCGGGCGAACACGGAACTGGGTCTTGAAAAGGCAAAAGAATACGGAATAGTGACAGTTGACAAGCGTTGTATGTGTTACAACAACAATACCGGTTTTGTCAAATGAGGAATTGAACTTTTACTTGAACTTTGTTGACGCGATTCAACTAGCTATTCCAATCACAGGCAAAGTTTAAGTTGTTTGCACTCAACTCAAATTGTGTGACAACACATCCAAAAAAACGTTTTAAACCTTCCGAAAAGTAAAAATGAGTTTGTCTCGCTAATGTCCGAGCTCCAGACGTGGGAAGACGGTTTACCACCCTCAGCGAGGGAAAACATGGCCGCGATAAAAGCAATCACAGCCGAGGGACACCGGGGCGGTTCGTTGAATTGAACTGAGCACTTTTGACTTGTGTGTAATACAAATTGATAATCGGTGTAGACTCGGGTCTAGTCCTTTTCGCCGTCAATTTTGGGCAACACTCCCCATCCCCGAAGACGTCGGAATCAGCTCATCGCAGTACAAGTTACGTAAATGTCATCGGCTAGCTTAATTGTTTTTCTCGCCGCTGCTACCCCAAAAAGACAAAACACATCTTGACATTTTCAGTGCGCTTGACAAATTTATCAGGCATAGTAGTACTGGTGTTCTGATTCCTTCACCGGGCCGCCCTTCACACAGTCCTATAAAGCCACGAGTTAAAGCGTATCCTTGTTAGTGATCATCATGTTTATTGGCGATTCATCAACGTTTCAAACTCATTATTAAAAGTAGTGGAAAAGTATGCACAGGCTGAATGGAACAAAGAAGCGCGGCGTTTAGTTGACACACAATTGCCAGCACGCCCGGTCAAAGAGGGCACCTCGTGGGTAAGGTGTAAGGACGGTATTACGCGACGAGTTGACAAAATGGGCAATCTTGATCTGGGCGATGTCAAGCCGATACTGTAAGCAACTAATCTGTTTCCGTACAACGTGGCCACCATCAGGGTGGTAATGGGTGGTTGGTGCCGCGTTTTAATCTTTATTTGGACGTTTTTTGGCACGTGATTTTTTCACAGTAGCGCATAAACTATCAGTTGTAGGTAGTCACTTTGGACATTGTCAATATGTCACACTTTGAATGCTGTATACAGCCACAACAAAGCCGTTTCATACCCGTTATGTTGTATAACTTACATAACTTATATATTGCTTTGATGGCACAAATCAAATCCGTTAGTAAAAATATGAGTTTTAACTAGATTATTTCGAAGGAAATCATGTCTCGAGCGCATCAATCGTGCTGGGTATACTGTACCTCATTATTATTTTGAAAATCTAGCCCCTAGTCTACACTTTAGAACCTCAAGAGCATGACCAGTATCACACACACCGGATATTAATACATCGTAAAGTAAAAAAGAAACTAACGATCGTCACTTCAGCGATCCAAATGGAAAGAAACTTGGCGAGTATGGTGGCAAAGTCAATTTGGCCGAGTTGAAACTTTGGGTGGCGAAAAAACCGCGATGAGTTGTTGTGCTCACACTAATAACATTATTGTGATACAGTGCAGCTGTCGTTGACATGAAGAAATACCGAATTTGACTCATTTTTTCCAAATTCATGTTTGACAGTCGATTGAACGTGGGATCCCCAGTTTGGAGACACAATTTCGATATCGAGTTTAAGTTTGACTTAAATGACGAACTTTGTCTCGCTTGGTCAGCTTACTGATAAGAGCCAAACGTCTAAATCAACTGTAGTAAATCGGATTTCGTGGTCAATTGGGGCCAAGTATGTATCATTCCCGTCAGGAAGAGGGAAGTACTTATTATCAGGCCAGGGCAAAACTCAAATATAATGTCAAGTTGACCATTTTTATTATTAAGCAGGATGTGATATAATATGTAAGAGGCATGAGCGGTGCATGTATGATTTGATTTTGGTTTTCATTCTATAATTGATTCACTGTTGGCGGCCAACAGTTGGCCCTGTTGACCTCGAATTTCGTCGCTTCATAACAAGTCCCCCTGCGCTCATGCCCCATGCGTTATTTTGACCATATCCGCGGAACAAAAATTAACGTTTGGGCAGTGGTAAAGCTGTTTTCACTCTAAACGATTTTTATCTGATTTCTGGGCTTACTCTGGCCTCTGTGATCGCCAATGAGCGCAACCAGGTGTTCAGTGCTCGGTCAGGAGAGGTGGTTTCTATCTTGATGCACAAAAACGTTTTTTCGTCCGTAAGCGCATACAGTAAACTCTTGCGCTAGGCCGAATTATTGCATCTAAGCCGTTTCAATGAACTAAGGGCCCAGTGAAGACGTTCGCCTTCCTACGAATTTCTGAAAGTATGTGTATAAAAGTCCATAGGCACTTCCTCATCGGCGATTTTACTTTTGATAATTCACTCCTTACATAAGCCAGCCATACATTACGGTCACTATCTGATCAATTTTAATAAATTCGGGCCGATCGTTCCTTCTTTTAAACACTGTACCTAATCAGACATGAAACATGATCAGCGCACATTTTTCTGGATCACTAAACTCCTAACATTTGAAGCAACCTACTGAGAGGGCAGTGGACACTCATTGCGCACACTTGCTGCTGAATTAGCGTCACTTTCAACGAGCACTCCCGAATTCAAATTTTTGTATAGCACTCGTATGCGGGTGGGACAAAGTGACATTCTGAAATAAAGCGGTTTGAATGCGCCAGTTAATATTTCGAAGTCGACTTACATAAGTTTCAATTTGTCCCTGGCTAAATGGATGCGTTCCATCGGAAATTGAATCATCTCATCGTGAGCTCCTGAAATAAAAACATAACTTATGTTTTTGGGAAAATTGACATATCGCCATAAATCTCAGAAACAGAGATTGGAAGTCTGATACATGGCAAATCAATTACTTACACGATTATTAAAAAGAAAGTTAATTTGGTGGCCAAGTTTAAATAGAACGATCTTTGGTTTGACAAGAATCTTCAAGATTGCTTCGTTAGTCAGGCCCAGGTGCAGACATGTTTTTTGATATTTCGCCACGTGCTTCACACAAAAATGATACTAATTAAATGTTTACTGTTTCGATGTTAACTTAATCCCTGGCCAGATCAGCCCCTTAACACTCTAATTTAAGCCTGACCTCACGATTACGTTTTAAAGTTTTTTAAATCAGGGACTTTGACGTCACATGGTCGCGAGTCGACCGACCGATCGAATATGATCGTGACGTCGACGATGGCCGATCAACAACGCCAATAAATATCAGTCTCTACTGACTTTTGTGTGGTAAATTCAGTTAGTAGTTACCTCTTCTGAATATGACGGCGACTGGAGATTTTATCGTCCACAATTTGGTTTCGATACTTTGGTTTTACGTCGCGGGCCCAATGACAAAATAACATTAAAGAATACATCTTATGAGTTGGTTGAGCTGTTAGTTGCATTGAGGTGGGTTGAAATTAGATTTAACTCGGTTTGATTTGTTCAAACTGAACTGTCCACGTCTTATATATTCATTTGGACTGATTTTGTCACTTATTTAGGTCGCTGAAGATACCACACCAAGTGACAGGCTGTTTCCTTGTTGAGAACACATCCCCAGTTTGTCCAAAAAAGGTCAAAACCGCACGTTCCAGAATCCACTCAATTATCAACTTAGATATAGTTGAAACAACTAAATCGTTGTGTGAACAACGAAATTAGCTGAAGTCGTCGTCGGCGCTATTACCGTTCACTAAGACGCGGATAATCGCCACATTCTGAATCATTTGCTCAAGACGGGTGAAAGTGTGTCAACAGAAAAAACCCTGACCAGATTGTTTAGGTGAGCTTGCCATCTGCGTTGCCTACTGTTGTTACCGTGCCACAATAACTTTGTTCTAGTCGTGCACATCATTTGAACTTGGCTAACACGAACTCGCTAATACCTGTTTTACCTCATTCTGATATAAATTATGCAGTATAAGACCCATCAAACGAAGGGTTCAGCCTGTGAAGTGGCGAAACTTAGAGTGATACTTATAAAAAGTGCCACTACAAAAATTTAGGGACTCAGGAACAAGTTCGGCCACGTAAGATGACCGTTTATTAGACTCCGAGGGAAAGGGCCGATGCTATCACTTTTGGCAAAAAGCACTTTGTAGTTGTGCAAACTGTGTAAGTATGGGCTAACCAAATAGACATCACTGATGATGCCTGTTGTTGAATAATCGACATGTGCTGATGCGGTCAAATCTGTGTTTTTTCATTTGTATTGCGTTGATAGCAGTAATGCACACACACATACACACACGGTCTGATAAAAAAGGGGTTGATTCATGCGAAATAAGGATAACTTGAGAATTGCCCTGAGAAGGCGGCTCTCGCAAGAGTGCTGGTGGTGGTGCAGCATGGTTGATTGTATTGATTTGGTGAACTAATCAGGATGGCTTACCTATTGCCCGTATCAGAATAGTCTGATCGTGTGTTTTTTACTTAAGGGGTAGTAATGGACGGCTGGCATGATTATGGGCGTATAAATCGTGTGTAGTAATAATAAACATGAATTTCGAGCTGGTTGGTCATGATCTGTGTTATGTCATCAGTTTGTTACAATCAACATTAGCCTAGCTTGTTTATTTGTCCATTCCGGGGGAAGCACATATCCGCTAGGTCCAGTTCAAATTTCGAAACTATAATTTATGCTGTAGTAATTTGCTATTTACAGAAACTTAATGCTATCTTAATTAAATTGTCTTTCTTGTCGTGTATGTGTATAGTGCTCACTTGTCTTCCACTTCATTCAAAATCACTATCTCAAGTGTATTCAGGGCGTCTTGGGTTGTCTAAACACAAAAAGATTGCCAAGGCAATAACAACTGAACATTCTTATCACGAAATTTTGGCCCAGTGAAGTGCAGCATGTGCTCTCATTGCAATGGTAAGAAGCAAAAGCAAACAATCAGCAGAAGCAACGTAGCAACACGAGGAAAATTAAATATTCAACCAAAACTGTTGACTGCCTAGTTTAAAAGTAGTGTTCAAGACAGCGCCTATTGCCGCTCCTTATCCCGGGGTCTGCATTGCTTAGGCCTTGCTCTCACTATGGCGCCTGCAGAGCCTGACGACAATTCGATTACGGTCGGGGTGAGGGCGACCGATGGGTTGTTTGGTCAACCAAAGACAAAAACCACAAAAATGAAGGAAAACTGTTTTCACTTTTGACACGAGTGTACGCTCGGTCCTGTTTACACCGAAATTGAGTATTTAAAGGGGGATGGGTGCCAATCTAGGCTAAACGGTGGATAAAGACGTGGTGGTGTTGGTGGTGTTATTGCCCTGACCCAAAAAATCAGTGTAATCAAGTGAAGCCCAAAAAACAAACACAAAGTGACCAGGCCCTTGACTAGTGTCTGATAATTGTTTGGCAACAATATAACTACGGTAGCCGAACATTGATCATGATTAAGTGAAAAGTCTTACCAAATCAGGAAACTCTTATTATACAGGTTCCATTTGTTGCTTTTGTTCCCTTGTTACTCCCTCCGGGGTTAAATCCGTACTTGAATTAAGTACGCCACTCGATAACATTAAGTTATTTTGGTGGTGTAAAAACTTAATTCAAGGGTGATGTTTTTTTCAATTATATCGGGAAAATACATCAGGGTTGACCGTTGACGTGTAGTGCTATTCCATAGTGCCAAATAAAGCGGATATTCGTACAGCCAGATTCTGATCAAGGTAAATAGGGGTTAACAGGAACGGTAAACTCATTTCCCTCATCAGTTCACGCACGCACTTCACCTGATATTAGAGCGAACGTGAACAGCACTTTATCGTTAACGAAAATTATGTTTTTCTTTCCGATTATATCTTTGAGGTTGCAGCAAACCCCTATGAGCGTTCTTTTTTACTATTTTTTCGCTGGCCATCTAAGCTGGGCCTAAGAGCCTAGGCTGATATTTCGACGGTGATTAGATTCTGAAAAAACTTGAAAAACTTTCATTTAACTAGAATGTCTACAGTATCCATCTAATACGCTTATAGGTAGTTTTTTGCCTTTCCCAGACAACGCTCCTGTCATTTTTTGCCTCTAGAAAGGTGTCCGGCAAGCTGTCCCTTATTGTTTCGTGACACCTAGCCAAGTCACGTGTTTGCCATGACCTATCTAAGTTGGATCGTACGTTGGTCTCTCTGTCTGCTTGTTTGAATTGACCACTGGCTCACCAGCTCACTTACAACGCTACTTACATTCTGTAGTTAACCGACCAAGCCAACCAATAGATAACCTAAACGCCGCTTTAGAAGAGCATCTTATCGACGTGCGGTAATCAAACATACTGTACATTTAAGGGAACCTCTGATCAATTTCCAGTCAACCTTGGCAACAGGCGTACGCATTGTTTAAATGACAACATGCCACTGTATACACTTGACAAATGTTATACACTGCTACTGTTATACACTTGTGGAAGTGGTTTAGACATTTATCCCTGGTCTAACGCAAAACGTACAATGTAAAAATGAGGGAAATTCGATTTGTGTCTGCCTGCTGCCTTGTTTAACTTCTCATATCCCTTCTGGCTAAACAGGCACATGGGTCCGCTGTTGCTTCTACTGCTGCGGCTAAGTCCCTTTCCCAACACGACGCTCGGGCATTGCTCGGTACCCGAAATAACCCAAAACAACACATCAGTAAATTTAACTTAATCGATCATTGGCATCTGGATGATTATGACGTTATATTTAATATGAAAAAATGTTCAACCATGAGCATAAAATATGCGTCTTATGGTCATGTTAACACAATATTACTAATGGAATTCTACCCATAAAACCTAACTCCATCATTGGGAAAAGTGCTGAAGCTGAATAGGTCCGTTTTAACTCTTTATAAAGATAGAAGCCAACCTCATTGTCAACCCCATTTGATGTTCTTCGATTCCAAAGTTTACAAATATTCAATTTGTCACTTATATGAGCTGAGCTGCCCCCAGCATGACTTGAACGTTTTTTTCTTGTTGTTGTAGCTGTCCCGATAATCACATCAAAATGGCGAATAGAAAGGGCGAACAAGTGTCGCCTAGTCCAATGTGGGATGGGTACGGGAAGTGGAGTGGAGTAGTAGAAGTTGTAAACACAAATCAATTTAAATTAGATCTGACAGGCTCATTTTAACCATTTTAACCAAAAAACGATGATTTTTCTGGTCACGGACATGTCCAAAAGTCACATTCATAATAAAAATTTGCATGTTCAAAGAAAAGCGTTATCTGATTTGGCATTTATTGACGGTTTTGTTTTCTGGTATTTTAACGTGGTAGTAGTACGAGTCCAAACTTCACCGTGCGTGTTGATACAATAAGCAGGTAACAAGTGGCAGTAACAACACAACCAGAGAGAGTGAAGTTCAACCATAAATCAAATTGAGGGGAAATCAACTTGGGTCCCGACGAACATGGCCCCCAACAATCGCATGGAACAGGCGTCCATTTTGTCTCCGTTGCTCTCCATCCATTCCCATCAATTTCAATGATTAACAAACTCAGAATATTCCGCTGAACTGAAACGTGAGATGAGGGGTCCAATAAACGTCACCACCCCCAGATAGACGGACACTGCGTTAGGCCCCCTTTTTTCTGGTGTTGAAGACTGTCTAATGAGATTCAAATTTATGACATGGACTTGCAAATGAAAAGGCAATTACATTACGCATATGCGCCATGGGAGAGGGTTAGAACAAAGAAAAGTAGAGGCTAGACAATGACATGTTATGTAGTATGAAGGTGATAAGCATGAAATGGTCAGTGGATGCATCAGACAACAAACCTCTCTACCGAATACGGTCTAAATAGAACATCGTTCGGTTTTGGCGCACTTATCATGAGAAAATGAGTCTGGTAATAACCTGACGCGAATAACCCTGGTTTTCTTTGACTTGGGTTAGATAAGTGTGCATCATATAAACATGTTGAAGTAGGTGAGCTCTGGAGCACTTTTAGAACATTGAATCAAAGTAGATGAGAAAATTAACCGCGGTAAACGGACTGTGATTGCTGTAACGCTAAGGTCACGATCGGCCCATATCGATTGAAAAAGGGCAAAGGTAACTGTTGTCTCCCTAATTGAGTTCTGCCCCTTGTGTCTCTGAAGGAGGATAGTGACCAAGCCGAACACTGCCTCTAGAATACGGCCCTAGCGTAAAGGAGTACCAACATACACCACTATCACGGCCCGAGACCCAGCATGCCATAGTAGATGGCGCCATTCAGCCCCATCCTCCATCGTCACTTTTAAAGATGACTTTGACGCGATTGATGAACATACACCAAAAAGAAAGACTATCGTGACCAGTGGCGTACCCAGAGAGAGAAAAAACAGTCTACAGATATGAAAGTGTCGCCTATTATGATGCTGGCCTTGGCCGCTGACGCCGGTGAGAAGAAGGTAATAATCAGAAAAGAGACATCACAGTAATACTAATGAAGAGACTACTATAAGTCAAAATGAAGCTACTACACCTTCAACTACAATGATAGAGTTCATTTAAAATAAAACTGGATTTTACCGATTGCCTTTTCAGGTTCCACCGCGACATCCGCGTAATCGACTGAAAACACTGCGTCGATTCGCACTTGAATGGCTGGCCGATAACTTCCGCGACTATCAAGCGTCAAGCGAACAGGGCCGCAAGGCCGGCGAGCGCATTTACAATCGCTTTGCGCCACGCTTCAACGACGCCCAGAACGACAATGGCAAGCCAACATGGGGCGGTCGCATGGCCGCTCTGGTTGACGATGCCGAGAAAGACTGTTTCTTCTACGACTCTTCCACCGCTCATGGTGGTCGTGACCGACGACAAGTGGCCGATGATGAAGGCGGCGACGAAGGTAGAAATTGATTTCATAGTCATTTAGCCAAAAATCAATGCTAAAATAGAACAAACATGTAACAAGCCTAATTTTTTAAGATTATGATTCATCACGCGCCGCCGATGACATGATCCGGTATGATAGAAATAACCCAATCCGCGGATTGAAACAAATCACAACCGGCTTCCGCAAGTGGGCACAGCGTTACATTGACGAGTGTCCCGGCGAGGAAGGCAGCGCCAATCACTCCAAACGTGCCAATGCTCTGAACAAGAAAATCAAGGCACGATTGCAGAAGTATTTGGAGAAATTCGGTGATGAGTAAATGCTCGCCAACTACGATTGTATGCGAATGGTTAGTTTAAAATCGAAATTTCCGACAACATTTCTAGCCACCAACTTCAGATATCAGAAGTCAAACATCTGATTCATGAGAGTGAGAATGAACGGCCCGTGTGTCGAGGAGCAAATTTCAAGCAAGATGAAAATCCCAGGAACACGACGTTTAACTTCACCCTTAAACACTCAACCCCCCAATGTTGAAATCGGTAGTAAAAGTATTTAGACCGATTAATTCCGCTCCAAGCACCAAAATGCAGTTCGGTATCTATCATCGTTTTAATAGATTATTTAACTTAACACATTTCAAATTTATTAATCCACTTTCCATCGCCTATTTTAGCCGGTTCAATCTAATTGACGGTGTCAAATACAGTACGATTGCGTCTAAATACTAGAACAATCAAATTTACCTAAATCTAGTCATATATAACAATAGTCGTGAAAGGCCATACCAAGATCGCGAATCTTTACGCACTGAATTTTTATTGAAATTTGTATAAAATGTAATTACGAACAATAATAACTGGATAAATCAAACAACAAACCCAAAATCCAATTTCGAAGAAAGAAGACCAACCCTCCCAAAAATGAAGACTGAACCCTCCATTCGGATGGGTGTCCATGCACACTTTTTTCAGAAGAAGCCGATAAATTTTGATACATGAAAATTGAAAAAAAACTATAAAAATTAGGTTGGCGAATCTGGTGAGTCTTAGACCAATCACCAATGAAAAAGCTGAAACCATGCGTCTTAGCGGAGTTTTATAATTTTTCGACGTCAATCTGAACACGACATATAGTTAATCAAAAACGACGTGATAGACTACACATTCACAAATTTCCTGCTGCTGAGTGTTCTTCCATTGAACGCTCAGTATAGTTTTTTTCTACTTCGAGCCGAAAATTTTTGTATCGTCTAAATGTTAAATCATTGGCATTTGTCGTCGTTGCTTGTCTGAACTGCTTGAAATGACATATTCACATAAGTTCGTAATGAACCATATGTTTATATATGCTCGTCGACGGCGTTCAGTGCATGATGTCGACTCAAGTTCGTGATTAACTTATGGGCTCTAAACCCGTTCCACTTTTATCATTCAACTCTGCCAAACCAAAATGCTATGATTAAAGCACTATTGGTCCAGGGTTTTAGGTTTTGCTTTAGAAACAGGCTCGTTTTTTTATAGAATTTATCTTAAATCTTGAAACACAGATGACAGTCCGCCTATCATGCATGAAAAGTAAGCTTTTTTCAACTTGACGATTTGACTTTGACTCGAAACCATGATTGCGCCAACCAAAAACACTGTATAGCGTATTCACCGCGTTTGTCTAGTAAAGTTTTTACCTGATGAAATTAAATAAACGATATTTTGCTTTCGTTGATAAAAAAACCTGTCTTTAATTATTGCATGTTATATTGAGTTTTGGAACTTGTTCTAATGTCTAAGCTGGAACTCCGTGGTTGACTTATCAAAATAGGTACTTTATTTGGGCTTAAACTGTTACGTCTGGGCAAGTTGACGTGCGGCGGAGTGAATTGAAGCTTTGAGTGGTTTGATGCTGATAAATCACGTTTTCAAAACAACATTTAAATTATGCCATTGCCTCTTGCTTCAACTGTCCATTGCTAGACCTAATCCACTTTAATTGTTTCGGGCTGAATAATCAGGCGTCAAGCGATTTTAGAGTAATCTTTTTTGATGTTAACGTTTCGATGTTGACACCATTAGAAGAAAGAGATCCGTGGTCGCCGTTGCAGCAGTGAGACAAAGTCGAATTAGCCTGATGTTATACTGGGTAACGTAGTAGCTCGACACGCAAACTTAGGCACGTAAAGTAGCACCTTTGGGCAACCTGAAATAAGGACATTCCGGTAGTGAATACGTTGAAACCGTGATTTCCGCTGATCTTCGAGGCTTGTTGTTCGGCGATAAAAGTCATAATCGCTCAAATAATCGAATATGCTTCACCATGGATTTGCTATTCTTTTGACTTTATCCGGTTTCAATCAGACATGTTCGCTAACGTGAGTTCTGTCAATTGTACCAATGGGAAACTACTGTCTCACTGTTTGAGATTTGAATTCACTCATCACTTTAAAACATGACTTTTAACATGACCCACAGAGTGCTTTGACATTTGCCGGTGCTTCGTAACTTCCGGCATTGATAATAACAGGAATTGCGGCAACTGAGAGCACGTACGGTAGCGTAACAATATTACGTGCTATCAACGTTCATTTTAAGTGTTTTTGGTACATGTAATGAACTTAAAAGGGCCCCCATAAAGATCTTGGAAAAGAAGCGTACAAGATTGACAGGCCAGTGCCAAATAACCTTATTAGTCTCAAGGCCAAGCCGTTTATGGAGGGGTGAAAAGTAAAAAGTGATGGAACTGACGTAATTAGGCGGCATAGATTGATACAAGCGTCAAGTTTGATTTGCCTCAGCGTGGATTAACCCACCTTTGGTCCCTTCACTCTCCCCGATGTGACGTAATCGATCGAAAATCCCCGTCTCTAAATCCCTGCCCCAACTAGGTTAGAAACCATCCACCTTCCGTCCGTTCTTGAGTATTTGTTATTTCTTTACTCTCGACTTTATACACATGCAATGAACCGACTTTATGTAATTTAGTCTAATCAGTCGAGTGGGAAACAGCCGAGCAAAATCAATGTCGCTGACCGAATCAATGTCGATTTCATCATGACAAGTTCAAGCAAAAAGTTCACGCCAACCTGCGCCACGTTCATTTTGGCCGAGTAGTAGGCTGAACAATGATTTGCAACTTTGATTGTCTCTCGTTTCGTTTCGTTGGATAGCTGCTGCGGTCAGCGGTAAATCACGGTTCCGGAGCCGTGAGAGGAGTAAATGCTCATTACTTTTTCATTATGAATCGAATTTCCCTCGATTCCGACATTTGGCTCCTTCTAGCAAAATAGTATGTTCCATTCGCGAAGTGGAAGGGGCCAAAAAAGACGGTAGTAATAAACGACAGTTACACCACTCTTCCGAAGCCCGGGGTACCTCGCTTGTCAGAGCATGAACGTGCATCGTCAAAATCGCGTCTTATAATTGGAGCGGAGCAATGAAAAATGCAAATTGTCTCAGCGCCTCATGCTCCCTTTGCTGCTCTCACACACACTGGGTTATCACCGGTTACGGGCGAATCCGTTACACAAATTGTCTTCGGTCTGGCGTCTTTAGAATGTATCGCTCGATCCTCATTCCACGATCTGTGTTTCTTTTCCAACTTACAATGTCCAAGTTCGATGTCTTGTTGCCTCGAAATATATATAAAAAATCAGAAGAAAAAAATCAAGGGTCAGATGCGCTCTCTCGGCACCCACTCCAAAAACGTATTCCATTTTTAAGTTTTTTTGGGTGGTGCCGTGTGCGCGGTTGAAGAAAAAAAGAGTTGAAGCAACTCAAAGGCTACGTGTTGCGGATTCGAACGGATCCTGATTAAATTCTTTCTTATGCAGTAGTTGTAAAACGCGTATGTCCGGCGCCTATCGCTCGATTCGCTCATGATTGCCGTGAGTAAAACGAAATCCAGAGCGGCGCTTTTCGTAGCGCTTTTTCGGAAGTTTCGTTCAAAATTGTTTATGAGAAAATGAATCGAAGCCATAAATGGATAGCGATAGTGCGCTCTATTTTAGAACGAGATCTCCAATTTATGTTATAATAGACAGGCTTTTGAATTAAGGCCTTATTGCAATGCATCAATTGCTTTTGTAACTTGTACTGGTCAAACAACTTGGCCGTGTTTGTTTCGGCTAGACTATAGAGGGTTTTCAAAGTGCATGATTATATGTTTTGCTTACACTTGTTTTAGCGAAGATTCAAAACTATCAAATGAGCTCTGATACGGGTTCTATTTGAAATTTGTATTTAAAATTTCAATGAACTATGCAGATAAACTTGCTATGCAACATACTAATTTGACAAAGATAATCTACGTTGACGAAGTATTGCGCCAGTTCAAGATCGACCAAAAAGATCGTGAGCCAGCCAGCAGCAGCAGACCCTTTCAAAATCATAAGTATTTACCAAATCAAGCGGCTTCACTTCTGTGTTTTGACTGCCCACGATTCGGGGAAATAATACTGCCAGCTTTGTACCATTAGGATGTTTTTCTTGCCGCCGTTTTTGTGCGCATTGACGCACATTTTGGATTTGGTAAAGAAAGCTGTTTAGGGCTAACTTGGGCTTCCACTCATGGCGATTTCAAGTGTTACTTAAACTCAAGGTCACCTGGCAAGAAGCGAGAGAGAGTACATCCAAACGTATCGTTGGGGATGGCTAATCTCAAGTTGTTATACAACCGGTAGCGTAACATGTATCAACGCGACGATGGTCTGGGGCCGTGCGACTTTTTGACTAAATCCAAAATAACTAATGCGTATTTATTCCGCTAAGTACCGATTGGCTTGCGCCCCGGCTGGCGATGCATGCTAAAAATAATCGTGGATTTGTATTGTATTCAGTGACTACAGTAACAAATTGTCCTAACTTTTACTTAAAATTGATTCACCCAGCTTTAGTACTTTGCCCAAACTGTATCATGGAGTTAAGATAGTACATGAGCGTATATTGATCTCGTGGTTGATATCGTGGTCAACCGTGGTTTGACTCGCCTAACCAAGAAACTGGTTTACAACTTAGTCAATCCACACATTATTCGTCTACGTGTCGCTAAATCTAGTTGGGAATGTATGTAGCGGTAACTTTTCTCAGCCAAGTGATTGAACCCGGTAAAAGCCACGCAGGGACCGTGATAATATTCAGGAATACCGAAATTGTGAGCACACTGAATACTGTTCCGGTTTATGTGTTTAATCGGTTCGCCCTCTATAAGTTCATTGAAACGCATTTTGACTGTATTTTATTATTATGAGTGACGCACGCGTCGTAGAACACGTGAGAACTTTAGCTTCAGCTTATCATCAGAGTAGTGTGTGTGTGTGTATTTGCTATCCAGCTGTTGTTACATTGATGCCATTCAAAGCTACATCCTCAGCCAAACATACCACCACCGCCACTACCACCACCGTCGTTACGAAAACACAGTTCGCTTTTCTTCCCACTTGACTGCTTCTCAGTGGTGGTTATTTGAACTTCGATTTGGTAACCACTCTCGTTTCTGGTGCATTCATTCGGAAATATCAATGCTGACATAATTTAATCTGAACTTTTTTTGCGTCAAGAGATGCGCGATTCAAATTTAGAACTTAAGCGGTCACAAAGGTCATGGCGTAATTATGGTGAAGGAGTTAGACGTCTGTGGTGCCGACGCTGGTAAACACACTCATCGACGCTGATACATAAAATTCTAAAACCTGACGTAAATCTCGGACGAAACACTTCTATCGTTATCGCGAGACGACTACCGCAGTTCATTGATCTAAACTCAGTCAGTCAAAGTCAGTAACTTTCAGTCAGTTTCGAAATCAACAGCCTGACAAGTCCAATGGCGGTAACATAGTTCGCTAATTAGTCTGTCAACTTATCCAACTTTCCAACAAGGTCGCAGCACAAGTAAGTGAGTATGATGACGCTCCAGAAAGTGGACATTGTCAGCTGAAAGTGTAGATGGTGAGGAGGAGCAAGGCGTGGTAACCACGGACAAAGAACACGTGGAAAATACTCTTTAAAAAAGACCTTCACGACGCCACGTAAAAATGGTAATTTGGTGCCACTGCGGGTGGGTGATAAGGGGGGCTAACTGGAAATGCATTACTTATAAATCAGAACAAATTAACCTTGACAATAAACGGTTGCTTTAACGTAACAACTCAAACATGTCCGTTTTATCGTTTAATATACGTCGCTACATCCACGTTGGATTGCTGTGGTTAAAGATGATGACGCAAAATCGTTGAAAGCAAGCTAAAAACCAAATCACTGGTGTATCGTGAATGTTTGAACTTGAATTTAGAAATAGTTCAAGAGAAACATCAGCTGCTCATACATAGATAACTACTTTGCGTAATTTCGTCCTCTCAGCCACGGTCAGCATCATACAGCATTGCTTTCGTCCATCGTCGTTAGAAGTTTTTTATGGGGTTTCAAGTGCACTTTAGAGAACAACGCCGATACTATAGAGGCGAACTTATACTAATAATAACTTGGTTCTCTAATTCGAACCGTAACTGTCGTAATGGCGCACCCGAAACGGCAACAACTACTACTAATGTTCGTACTAGTCTCTTAGTGCGGGTGCCCATCTCCGCAAGTCACCCACTCACCAGGGAAAGAGCTGACACGTAAACACTTAGTCTACTATTGCATTTCTAAAAACACGTTCAAAACCACGTCAGCAGCTTCCATTCACTCACCTTGCGCCTCACTGATGTTCATCTCACTAATATTCGCATCATGAAGCTGTCATCGGCTTCACGCCAGTTGTGTGCCATTTTCGCTTCCTAAAATGCAGCATCATGCATTGCGCGAAAAAAAAAGTTGCATAAGTCGGCACTTTTAAGTATTTTTACTTGAACTCTGAAACGCAACGGCGAGTATCTATTTTTCAACGACGCTAAGATTTAGTCCGGGAGTAAAAGATAGGTTGTGCCAAAATAGGGCATTTGCATAATTTCCATTTTGACTCGGACTCATCAACCAAGTAAAAAAAATTGAGCATGCACCGCTGCTTGTTGCTGCTGCTGGTTATGCAAAAAATCACGACTAATAAAACGATATGCAGTTAGATAGTTAACCGGCGGTTTGAAATCGTTTACTTTGAAATGGATCAGTGATCATGAGAGTGGGAACCAAGCAGCGACGACAACTCAACCAAACGACGCTTCGAACATTTACGTGTGGTGTGTAGCGAACGTCAGGTTTACGTTGTGTGTCGACGACGTTAGCCGTGGATTGGTCAATATACTACAGCATATGTATACTTGACATTCGCCTCGTGGTACACACACAAAAATCTACCATTTTCAATGACGCAAACTCTGTCGTATGAGAATTTAAGTTGTACACTGACACTACTCATTAATAGACGACCAGAATATTATTGTGGCAGCTTCTTAAAGCATAGTCGGAATATCTTTTCGAGATTTCTGTGTAATTATAATCTGGGGTGGTGGTGGTGGTGGTGACGGGATGGGCAATTACACAAAAATTCAACTTACTTTCTATCCATCATTTGCATCATCATCGCCATGTTGGGTGTACTTTATGATCAAATAAAAATGCAGTTGTATAAATGAGAAATAGAGCTTTACAAACTTTATGGTCGCGTCGTAATCATGAGACTGGTTCTAATAATGTTCTGGGTTCACAAACGACGTGTGGTTAGACTGCTTGATTCGCAGTTTTTTTGTAGTTTTTTTATCGTTGACCATCGTTACATAATGCATAAATGTGGGTAAAGGGACCATCTGTCGAACTTCGGTCAGACTTTTGCATTTTAAATGTCAAATAAAAATGAAATTCTTATTCAACAACTTGATACTCATTACATGTGCCTCATCGCCGCCCCTTGCCAAGCTGGAGCAGAATGTGAGAGCAATTGTAGCGGAGAATAAAGAGCTGCTTAAATTAAACAAACATTACCGAGAAAAGGTTGGTTTTGACACTAAGTCAGTGTCATGTTGGCCAAAATGAATATCAATTTTACAGCTTGAATGTGGTAAACCAGGTGAAGCAGTTTGTTCGCCAGACGTGCCCGATCAGCCATTAGTGTACAAACTTGGATGTAGTGGCGACGGAAGTGATGAAATTGTCGTTGGTGATTTTTCAGTTGGTAAGGATGCCACGTTCGAGGTTACGGTCAACATTGGCGAAGCGAATAATCTTCTTGTTGGCCTATACCTTAACGATGAACTTCTCACGTATGCAGGTTAGTATGTTGATCTTTATGCATGTCAAAAACACTATTTAGATCGTCGTTCGTTTGAAGTTTTGGACGACACAAACGTAGTTTCTGCAACAATTTCATGGGCTGGAAAACTCACCACCGATGACACGCTATCAGTGAAACAAATGATGGACTATCATGAAGATATCGAGGGAAGTCTTGACGCCAAACAATTCTCAAGAATCGCTTGTGACCATTTTGTGTTCTTTGTCAATGAGTTAACTGCCAATAGTTACTGAACACAAACACGTTTCATTGAATTTTTTCGAATAAATCAAGTCCAGTTTATTGCAGATTCAGCGCCAAACTCAACAGACTTTGAAAAGGTATTTGACTTGTGAAACACGTGGAATGGATACTTCTCATTGAAATTGTCGATAAAATCGAGACCCCTGACACAGGAGGCACTTTCGTGACCCAACCATGGATTGTATAGTGTCATCGCGAGTACGCCTTAGGAAAACGATTAATAAAATAAAGTTAGCAAAAAGCAAGTGTTTTAACCTGGTATGACTACTAGTGTGGCCCCGGAAACGCCGGACTTGGCCGGGACGCCATACTTAAAAGCGAACTTGCCCGAGTAATCGTACATGCCCGTTGAGAACATCAAACTCAACGTTCGCATCGCCGATGTCTCCGGTATAATGCGTTTGAAATTCAACGGATTAATGCCACCGTTGGCCAGACACGCGCCCATAATAGCCTGGGTTTTGGCCGTCACTTCGAGACTACACAGCTGATAGTACAAGTCAAGCACTTCCATCAGTTCGGTATCGCCCATTGTCGTATTCTTGAAGCAACCAGCATCCATCATATAGTTTATTGCTGCTTTGTTGCGATAGCCAACCTCCATTTCTGACTTGTAAATGGCTTGCATTTTGAGTTAAACACATTTTTATCAATATTAATAAACACAATTACAGTACAAAATCAAGTGCACAACTCCATTAACCATATCACAAAATACATGTCTCCCGCCAGAGAACTCCTTCATAATGTTGCGGATAAAGTCAAAACGATCGGCCAGTATCATATCAGGTTTGATCAATGAAGTCACCATAATGGCACCCATATTGATCATTGGATTGAACGGGCGATTATAATTGTCCAAGCAGATCTCGTTGAAGGCCCGACCAGAGGGCTCATGGCCAACATGCTGATGCATTTGATCACCCAACAAAGCATGGGCAATGCTGTAGAAGAATGGTTTCGACGTTGATTGCATCGTGTACCACTTCGTATAATCGCCAATATGAAAGCGTTGCCCGTCAACAGTACAAATGGACAGGGCAAACGAGTTCTTGTCGACCCGGGCCAACTGGGGAATATAGTTCGGAATGCTACAATCCTGTTGCTTGCCATCAGTAAAGGTATAAGTAGCATTGAACTCGTCATGCTCTTCGAAACTGCCATTTTGACTGACATTATTGTACATGGCAGTCACATCACGCGTAAACTCGGACCAGTTCCAAACGGCCAGATCATCATTGACCAGTCGTTTTAACAAATCCCTGGTGCGT
The DNA here is from genome assembly GCA_004367895.1 of Oikopleura longicauda. Taxonomy (NCBI): domain Eukaryota; kingdom Metazoa; phylum Chordata; class Appendicularia; order Copelata; family Oikopleuridae; genus Oikopleura; species Oikopleura longicauda. Next base: position 10,528 of record SCLD01078884.1, on the reverse strand, counting down.
TCATCCAGTGACCTGATAATTGCATCCATTTCTTCACGTGTTATCTCTTCTTTGCCATCGAGCTTGGTAATGAATGAACCAAGGGCGCCATTTGGCTTTTGACTGATTCCGCGTGATTTGATCAGCTCGACAAGTTCACTGGTTGTGTACGTTCCATCCGCTATTATTTTCGATAAAAGCTCATTAAAAACGACGTCAGAAAATAAACTTACTATTCAAATGCTTGGTGAACAGGCTCCTTGACAAAAATGGTTTCTCTAAGCTGGACAGTCTCGTCGAGAGCAGTCCCCCACGTCGATACGCCATTTAGTTCAACTGATTTTAAACTTCACTGTAGCTCTGGCATATCAACAACAGAGTCTAGAATGGCATAATAAACCTAGTGGCGAGTAAACCCCGTGACTGTATCCAGATCAATCACTATAAATTTGGTTCGGTTGAACTTGTCACCACGCGACAATATTCGCCTAAGGCGCTTATTTTCGGTGTATTCACTGAGCATAGGATGAATAATTGAGCGCAATGAATCATTTATGGTGACGTCACATTCGGCTTCTTGTCACACAAACACAAGTAAAGAACAAAATGTCACTATAGAGAGAAGTGGGGTAGTGCGGAAATGAATGGTTTAGTAAGTGCGCTACGGACCGACATTGGCTACTCGATTGTGCCGCGTTGCGTTATTACGGGCACATTTACCGAGACTAATCAGCAACAAGTGGCACTTGGCTGCGAGGATGGGAATGTGCTCATTTATGATTGTGACAAAATTGACGAGACCAAGCCAAAGGCCGTATTATCTTTCAAGGAGCAAATCACATGCATCATCCGGCTCAGCTGGGGACCTAATGGCCTTGACTTCATTGGCATTGGCAGTGGCAATTCGATTCAAGTGTACAATGCCTACGAGAATGTCTCCCAATTCTACAAGAAACTCGACTATAGCATCACCACGTTGACGGCGGGCTTTGTCGCTCTCGGCACCGAATCATGGTTAATATGTGGCGGGGGTAATGCATTGACTGGGTTTGACATGGATGGGAAGGAGGTGTACTGGAATGTCTCGTCAGATACGATCAACACCACTTGTCTGGCTGATCTAACGAATCGAACGCGTAATCAAGTCGTGATTGGCACCGATGATGGCATGATGAGTGTGTTTGATGCCGAAGAGCTGGTCGATACGCGCAATGAAACATCGCCCGTTTTACTCCTTGTCCAGTTGAATGCCACCCATGTCTCCTATGCCACCGAGAATGGCACTATTGGCGTGTATAAAAATTTGGAGCGATTATGGCGCATCAAATCAAAGACAATTGCCGCTTGTCAAACCGCCTACAAAGTCGGCACAATGGTCGAGGGCGTCCTGACCGGATGGATGAATGGGCGATGGGAGCTGCGTCGATTGACAGGTGGTGAAATGTGCGCCAAGGGTGACTTGCAATCGTCGATTGGTGGCATTGTCACGGGCAGTTTCAGTCACTCGCATTACGAATCGGTGATGATTGTCGATGCTCAAGGCGAAATGGAGATATTTACGCCGTTGAATGAAGTGAAACAAAGCGAATCGAGCCAGAAACAGGAAATGGAGATTGTGCGCAAACTGACGAGCCAACAGGAAGCACTTAAAATGGAGGTAAACTCACTCAAACCCGACAAAGGGCTCGGCAACCTGTCAATTGGGGAGAGGGCGCAACGTGGTATAATACCAGTTGGCACGGAAATCAATGCACGGCTCAAACATGCACCCGACGGACGTTTACTAGCCGAGGTCGAAGTCACCAATGATTTGGTCATTTTCCTAGGTAAATAATAAATTATGATTGTTTCAACCACTCACTATAATTTCAGTTATTTTATTATCGGACGGACTGTTCAAAAACTCCGAGTCAAAGCTGGAAGTGTCGCGAATGGGCGAACGAGTCATGTGCATTCCAATCGACTGTCATTGTAACACCCACTCCGTCATCAATATCAAGGCCTCTGTTGGCTACCCCGGCTCCGAGATTTTGCATGTGATAGAAGAGACGCTTGACGTGCCGCGCTTCTCTTTTATGGTACCCCAGACAGCCCCAGTACAATGTCCCGAGTACGTCGAGTTCGCCACCAACGAGCGCGTCCAACGCATGATTCTGTGGGTAAAGGAGAATTTTCTAATTTCGAACGAACTTAGTCCAAAGAGCACCGAACTTGACCTTGGCTTTAAAAGTTCGACGCAAACTTTAAATGTAAGAATGCGTCAAGGTCGTGTGATTATTGAGACGCGTGGCATTAAATTTGCATCAGAAATCATCCAATCATTGGCTTCTTATGAACGGGAACAAAAATGTCAAAGCAAATAGATAGTTACCATAATAATGACATTTGACTGAACAGTTTGCGTTTACATTATTACGATCAACGTGTCAATTTGACGAGGTGAAGAGTATACCCGATATATTCACATCAATTCACCAGATCCAGGAGTCGCTAAGCCGCATGGATTCTGAACTAGCTGAGGTTTGCACACTTGCATCATTATCATTATGACGCTCTTTTTTAGATCGGTCAACGTGCACTTGGCGATTTGGTCCGGCTTGAAGATGGCCGCGTATTGGAAGATTATGGCGGCTTGGAGATGAATTTAAATGCACTAATGATTGACAATAATGAGCTGATTCAAAAGTATCGGACAAAAGAAATGAACAAACAGCGCATGGTGGATCTGTTGAAACAATTGAACATGCTCATCGACGCCGGCTCCAAGTTGCGAATTGGCACGCCAGCATCAGACGTCCTCGCCGCCTGTCGCAATGCGGTGAAGACGCGCAAAGCAGAAGTGGTTACAAATGTGATATTACACGGAGTTCAATGAGATAAGACACACACACACAGACACCCTCACATTCAAATCAAAAATGCAATTAACACATTTACTGTTCACGAACTTATTTTTGTAAAAGAGATATTTATACATACCACAGTGAGTTACACTTGATTGGCAGATGATAAACTCGCATCCCGTTATCACATGAATCTGCACGACAAGGTGAAGTTACGTAAGGCATAAAGGTGTTGTTCACAATGATTAAAATTGTCATACCGCGATTATATAATGTCGTCTGCTTATATAATATTTATCATATGTTATGTAAATGTTACGCCGTCGTTATGTAAAGCACAGTGACTGCTTGTGGCAGCCTGCTAATGGACAAAATGTCGATAGACGACACACACACACTCTTATCGCCCCTCTCATATTGGAATGCATTGAGCCATTGTTGATTAGAGGCGTCGTTTTTTGCAGCATCTTCTATTTAAACCGGCTCTTGGCGCATCATTTATTCACCACAATAGTCTAAACGCGTGTGTCTCACGGGGCCCCAGGGCGACGGCGTCGCGTCAATGGATATGCATGGTTTGAGCCTTTTATGCCTTGCTGCGAAATATCGATGAAAAGAATCTTCGATGTTAAACTAGACGTTGATGTAACAGACAGAAACGTAATCATTATGGGCCTCCGTCTGAGAATAGAGTTTCAATTAATTCCATAATTTCATGTGTCGTTTATACTCAGCTCAGCAAGTCTTGCTGCACAGTGTGCGGCCCACAACCACCTATTCTAAATCAATCATCGTTTAAGAAGAAGAAGCCGTGTGAGCCTCTTCTCAGCCAAGCTTAAATTATTAACAGGTACCTAGCTGTCTGTCACGCTGCATCAGTAATCAATACTGACTTATACTGACTCTTAGGGTCACATTAAGACATTAGGGTTGCTTTTGGTTTTTTAATTAACGCACATAATGCACATTATTGCAGTTCACTTGGTACTTCAGTTAATATCGGCGTCGAAACGCGTTCAAAATTCGATATTGAACATCTGTAAATCGAACGCTAATGTACTGCACAGTCTGTTCCTATGAACTTTTTCCTTTTGCCCTTTGCCTGAACTTGTGTGAACTTCGTTGTGATTGGTCGTATCGTTTTTTTTTCTCCTCCTCTCTTTCCCTCTTCTCGTACAGCTCTAACCTTAGAAAAAAACGCATCATACACACACACACACGACGACGACGAAAAGTAAGCGCGCAGTACTGAGGTGAACCCTGCCCCCGAGGGAACAACAAAAACTGTTTTTTTTTTGTTCAAGGAGAGTGAGAGAGAGAAAAAAAGACGAAAGTTTTTCTATGGGGAAAAACTCGGATGAGAAATAAACATATCCAGAGAAGTTAAATAATAAACACGATTTCAAAGAAGGTGAAGGTCAAAACAACTAAACAATAGACAGATTTTGATGACACGATGCCGATGTTGAGATGATTGTGTTACTGCTGTGGTCATGTAAGTATCAGTTCAAATAGTTTATACAGTCACGCTCGGCGCCAGTGACCAGCCTACTACAACACAACGCTCGTATTGGACGAATCAATTCACCCATCCAAACGGCTCATGGGTATTCTCGTGCGATGGCCTACGCAATCTGTCGGCGTTGGTAGTGCGAACGCCAACGGCGGACAATCCAAATTTTAAATCGTGCGACTCATGCGACTGTAGCCACCGGCGCAACGAAATCACTATACAATGTCAAGTCTGTTGCCAGGCGTCGAACCCGTTGCCAGAGTGTTTCAATCAGACTGATGGGAGTCTAACAACCGAGGCGGACAAAGCAGCGGGTAGAGAACAGCGCTACTGCACGTTCAGCATTCGCCTTGGCAAGGCCCAGGGCGAGAAGTTCTACAAGTTGCCGATCAAGCCAACGCACGGGACCGAAGAGTGTCACCCCGCCAAACACGACTGTGGCTTTATCGAACGCAAGTGCCTGCACAAGGAGCAGCTGCATGATCAGTTTGACAAGAACAATGTAACGTGCACGACGCATCCGATGTACTGTGCGCACAAAGACGAGGAATTCCTCAAGCGACACAGCAACAGTCTGCCTGATTGTGTCAATGTGAATATGGAAAATTTCCACACTTATTTATACGACATATCCCCATGGGTGAGAGAATCTCTAACGACGAGTGGTGGAATAATTGGCTTAATGTATTAATTATTTTTAGGGTTCCTACCTCGCCGATATGACCAATACCGAGAGGTCATTCGTGTGCATTTGCGATCATCCGATGCCGGGCACTGTACCCGATGGCCAGCTCACATTTGCCGATTGCAGAACCAGTGTCGAGGCCGTATTCGACAAGTTGCTTGATTTGAAACGGCGCGACTTGAAGGACTACTGCGCCCAGTTGAATCCGACCCTTGTGTTTGGCATTAACAACGTCAACTCATCACGCTACTATGGTGAAACGAATGACGAGTGTCGTCGATCAGGCGGCTCATTGATACGGCCATCGTGGGGTTTCTTCATTACCTGCCTCTCAACCCTACTCGTGTTGGCGGTAATATGCTTATTTTTCTACCTACGCAACAATAGGTCGGTAGCTCACCTCACTTTGTTCCCCTTCAATTTGATTAAAAAACAACTCGCTCTCTCAGATCGCGCTCGTCTGACCCCGGGGAGAATTTGACGGGTGTGACGCCGATCGACACGCCATTGTTGCCATTGCCACAGAACGGGCAAAATGGCCACTACCACCACCCAATGACGGCGACGAGCCCTAATCATGGCGTTGACGTGTTTGACGGTTCGGTTGAGACCAAGGGTAATGTTGTATTGAATTTGTGAATGAATAATCTCATACTCTGTGTCACTTCAGTCATACCGCACATTCTGCAGCAATATTCAAATATGTTCCTCATGCGTGATCTGCCTCTGACAAAAGATATGGTATTGCGTGGGGGTGATCGCAATCTGGAGATGTTGCTACAAAAGCGCTTGGTCAATGAGCACAACTATCTGCGCATTTTGGTAAGTCCAGTATACTGCGGGCATGTTAACAACATCGCTGTTAAATTTAGACCGAAGTCTCCTGGTGGCTGATGGAGCTGCATGGCGAGTACAAGAGCTGGAAGGTATTCTTCGCCGCCATCGAACCGAAAAACATTGGCATCTTTGAGCTGGACGGCGCCTATCATGCGTACATAATGAAGTACGAGCTGGCCCAAGGTAAATTCATTATTCATTGGCCCCTACTCAGATTTTAAACTACTACGTGCCGACGTAGCGCTTATTAATACATTTTAATGTCTATTACAACATGAGATATCGATTTGGGTTTATTGATATATGCCCGCGGGGTTAAGTTCGTGCACTGTTCAGACATTGGAAAACTCTCAAATGGCACCGTGACGATCCCTTGTTCTGGCAGTCTAATCAATCGCAAGTATCAGCCACCCGAACTGATTAAAAATCCGGAACGAAATGAACCGAGAGCGCTCTTATCGGCTGATGTCTACAGCTTCGCCTGTATCGCCTGGGTGAGTTTTTTGTCTATTTTTAATATCCTAAGTACCGGATCCAAAGTGCCGGATTCTTCTATTGGTTATTTTTAACGAGAGACCGATTTAGAAAGTGTTACGCGTCATTTCGGACGAGTCGGGCACTCAAATCGACCCAGCTGAGGATCCGTTTGATGGCGAGATTCGCCAGTTAGAGTTGGAGACAAGCCATGCAATGGATCATATCTTCCAGGATGTGACCAAACGGCCTAGTTTCCATCGGATCAAGTGCGACAAGTATCACGACATTGTCAAAATAATCAAAGGTACGGCAATAAATATAACGTAATATGGATTTTTAAAATTTTTAAATAGAATGTTGGTGTGTCCAAGCAACACTGCGTTTGACGTCTGCCCAGTTATACTTTCGTCTCAGTGCACTAATGAAAATGAATGGGTGAATGAAGAAGAAGATAAAAAACAAGAAATGGTGCATAACGAGAACACGAGTTTCATTTTGTAAGTATGATCGACCATTGACTCCAACATCTTCAAGATCTCACACGCGTCATACTACACATACACACACACACACTTATGTCGCCAACAAGCTACTGCCAACACACACAAAGACAAAAAAGAACAGTGTAGACCGAGACCAAGTCCATACTATACTGTGAATATAGGGTTTCACTTCATTCAAGTCAAGCCGTGGAAATGGCCATAATTCCTACCATATCAAACACTTCACATTGACCACACGTATATATTTAACACATCGGAGCCGACTTGCGAACTGTTTTTTATATTTATTCTCCCTTGTTCGACAAAGTTCCAACCAAACTACTATAAAACACAACGACAAAACAATGTTGCTAATTTGCGAGCGGGTAATGTATCTCGTATAACTACTGCCAAAATGAGTTCCAATCCAATAAAAAAAATATTAGATTAAAAACTTAAAGTGCAAACTGTGCTTGTCTCGTCCTCACTGCTGCTGGGAAAGAAACGCTATTATCATTGTGTGCTCATTAAGCTGTTTATTTGTGAAGATATTTAATCATGAAGTTGAGTTGAGTTTTGCCTTTAACCCGTTTGTCGTTAACCTTATCTTGCTATGTTGGACCTGATCCAGCACTTGATTGCGTTGTATTGTCAACACGAGCGTCAAACCCCTGCTTGTTTCATTGCTCATCATGATGTGGCTATTATTATACACTTCACTCACTCTCAGGAGCGTTCCTGATTTCGTTAATCAACCGCGTCGACCCCACATCCTCATGGTGGCAGTGCTTCGCCAATTTCTTATCATTTAGTTTAGCGTTGCGCAACAATGGTTTCCTGCTTCAGCAAAATGCCCTTTAGCACCATATTCCAGGTCATTTTGAAGTTAATTAAAACACAACGCATGTGTGTGCAATTGTCACGTGTATTCTCATTCGCCTCAAACTTTTCGTCCGATTCAACTTGTTCCCTGTGTGTTAATTTATTGATGATCAAAACTGATGACCTGACAGTTGAAGTCAAAAGTATCGTCTACTTGCAGTCTACTTAACCCCTACAACGGCAGTGCTGCCGATTGGCAGCATGGATCTTTGTACTTGACTTAAAGTACAGTAAATATTTTTAAACACTTTAATTTGGGCACCGGAATCGAGTTCAGTGACCTCAATTTGGTTAACCCTAAAAGTATCTGAGCTCCACGGCCATAAAAGATCGTAAAAATGCTATGCTGCCAATCGGCAGCACTTGGGTGAGCAGTTGAACATTTTGCCGTTGTAGGGGTTAACATGCCAATCAAAAACGTCAAACAGCGGTCATTCTAGTCCTAGGCCAACGCCAATTGCACTAATTTTATTACAGAAAGAAAGTCAGATCATTCGACCAAAGATAATGGTCAGCACCAAATAGATAAAGAACTCGGCGGGCTCGATGAACTCGATCGTCTCGACATGGCGATAATCGGCGAAACCGGGCGGATCCAGTGACTTGGTCAGTTTGGACGTGATGAACACGTATGTATAGCCAATGAACAGACCGAATACTTGTGACGGGATCAACGAGTTCGGCCCCAGCGAGTGCGGATAGTCTACCGTACATTAATAATTCACTCTTCACAGTGCGAAGACACTAACCTAAGAAGGCAAGCAGGCCAACATAGACAATGGGCAGTCGGGACGCGCGCCAATGATTGATCTCTAACCCGGCGATATTGCGGAAGAAGTCGTTTTTGTGTGCATGGGCATAAACGACAATGATCGCACAGCGCAGTATTGGGCCCATCAGAATCGCCTTGTTAATGACGAAACAGTAGACGTACGAGCTGATGGCGAAGAAGGCGATCATCTTCATTAGTGCGCCCTGTCGATCGCTGCAGTAAGATTCACAATTAGTCAAAGTGTTCCGTTTTGGTTTAATTACTCAACTGAAAGAAAACCGATTCGAGGTCATTCAAATAACGGTGGAAGTGAACGACAATGAACAAATGGCGAACGGCCGTGCCGAGTAACGGATCGTAGAAGCCGGTCACTAATGTCCACCACGAGCCATTCGACACAGCATCGGGCGAGAAATGGAGCTGGTAAGTCGTCCCATAAATTTGAATCAAAGTCAACAGCACGGCTGGTGAAAAAAGAGGATAATATTTTAATCATTTAACAAGTTTAAAAATTATCGAAAAATATTATGATTATCCCCATGCATGCCCAGTGTCATCGATATTCTGGTCAATGTCGCCATGCTGCCATACTCCTTTTCGGCTCTGTAACGTTGCATTTTTTTGTCTCTTCAATTTTTTTTTTTTATAATTTAGGGCCACGTCTTACTCCACATTAACCTTGAGTCATCATCCAGAGTCTTGAAATGACTCATCCTAGTCAAGTCAAGTCTCGTCTCTATTTTTGCGATTACTCAATATTGCATTAACCCACTCAGTTATAATTGTACAGAGATCAGAAACAAAAAAATCAAAAAACGAGAGAAAGATGATGCACATGTCGTTCTGGTTCGGCTATGCCGATATTCAAATGATTTTTGCGCCGTGGATCATTAATGACATTCCAAATCTGATTGGCTCGTGCGCCGGATTATTCATGATTTCGATCATTTACGAGTGTTTAAAAACGTATCGCGATGTCAAAACGGATCAGTTGAACAAGGCGTTTGATTCAATGATTGACTCGACGGATTCGTTTACGGATTCACGCTCGGGGCTGGATCAGCCCATTGATCGCAGTGATTCGGATCAGGAGTTGATTGACAGTGGCAATCCCTCCCGCTCACAGGCATCCGTGTTGATCAATCCAACGCATATCTTACTCAGGGATTTGGATTAATTTGACTTTACTTTATACAGTACAACGTGTCCAGGTACAATCCAATAACAGCATTACCTACTTCATCCAACAATTCATTGGCCTGTGTCTCATGCTACTCTTCATGACCTTCAACATGTACATCTGCTTGGCCATTTGCCTGGGCCAGGCCGTTGGTTACTACTTGACCGGTTACATTCGCATTGCCCATCGCATCAAATCCGCCCAGATGGATTGTCATTAAAAATCTTCTTTTATTCTTTATTCAAAATTCGGACTGTTTTCTGCTTAATAAGACTAGTGACGTTTTTTCATTTAAACTTTTTATTATTACTGACGACGCACCGTGAACCTCATTTACGAGCTCACTTTTCCCATTTTTTTTCTTGTTCAGAGCTGAGCACTTGAAACACGAAAAACTGAAACGAAAGTGAGAGATAGGGCAGCATAATATGGGCGACAATACAACCGCACTGGTCACGACCGTTGCCGATGCCGTCACGAGTGCACTGTCAACGGCGGCTGGTGCCGTGGTGACTGAAGCGACTAGTGCAATAGGTTTTGTTAATCATTAAATAACAAAGTTAAACTTGAATTATTAGCAAATATCACCGACAAACCACAGAGCCCGTACGTTACCTTTATCGACGCGTGGTACAGCAAGGCCATTGCCGGTTTATGCACCTTTTTGGCCATTGGTAAGTAATTGTTTTAATAATTTTTAATTCAAATTTAAAATAGGCATCACATGCCACCAAATCTTCCAACATATTCGATTCTATACAACGCCAAAGGAGCAGGCCTGGATCATTCGCGTCCTGTTCATTGTGCCCATTTATTCTTTGTGCAGTTGGCTCAGGTACTTATCTTTAAAAAAATATTTTAATTAATTTAATTAAAGT
>SCLD01078883.1:0-14944 GCA_004367895.1 Oikopleura longicauda | reverse complement strand
AATATATTCTAGCTACCTGGTTTGGTTGAAAGAATAAATTGTACACGATGATCAATGTAAAGAGTGTTGTTCAACGACTGAAATGTAAACGTAATTATGATATCGTTAAATACCATAATTTACCTTTTGGAGAAATATTTGGAATGATGGCTGGTGAGTATAATTATGGTAATAATGTTAATCTGAATGGATAATTCAGTATTATGATAATCACAGTTTAACACTACCTTTTAGAGTGATGGTGGTGTTGTACTGAGATGATCTGCTCAATATAATTGTTGTTCAACTGTAAAGTATAAATTATAATAAATAAATATAGGTATACCGTGTGTCTACCTTATTTATGCAATGCACGATGATGTAATAATATTTTGTCAAAAGTGGAGGACTAAATAATAATTTAGTACGGTACTTTATGACGTACTCAGAATTACCTTTTGTGTGGTAATTATAATTTGTTGTTCAACAATTAATAGTGGCAGTTCACAATACTAAAGTTTATTGGTTACGATTCACTGAACCAGAATATTATTTGGTTTTACCTTTTTATATTTTGGTTTCTCTTTTTAGTGAATCGAAACCAATTTCGTTATTGGTGATTGATTATAATGAGTCCTGCGCTAAAGGTTCTAGATTTCTCTAGTCCCTTTTGCACTAGAATGCAATTCGGCGTGACGGGGGGGGGTTGAAAAATGACTCAAGTCATTCTGACTCATTTTTATCAATTATCAGTTTTTTCAGGCTAAAGCAGATTTCCTAAAGGAGTGTTGTTCAACTTTTAAGATTTTTTAAGATTCACCCATTTTTGAGAGTTCATTTTGAAGATTCTCTGTAAGGCCGTTCATATTATTTCGGAACCACCGATTTATAATTTGGGATAAAAACCCCTCATTATTTATCCGTGGTTTTTCAGTTCTTTTGAACTGTTTTGACAGGTTTCTAGATGGGCCTCGTATGGTTTGGGATCTATTTCGGGCTAGTGGACTCATAGGCTGAAATGCCGGTTGATGACCAACGCTGTAAGAGCGTCTTCTAGGGGTACTTTGTCTTGAGCCACCTTCTAATATTTTTAATTGGTCTATTCGGGACATATTGGCTCTTTTTGGCTGTTGTATTTCTATATAGCTTGGGAAGGATAAGTCGGACACGTCCGAGTTTATATCATCGTTGTTCAACAAAAATGGATGCTCAATTGTCCTTCCAGAATCCACGGATCCTGAACTGATACTTTCATTTACCCCTTCTAGATTATTTGAAATTGGCCAATCAGGCTCCGAAAAAATTTTATCGGGGACAATTTTGTCCAATGAGCATTCTTCTTGTTGTTCAACATTTATACCAAGGTCAGGGCATAGATTTATGTCAAAGTGATCATCGTTTAGAGACCAATTTTGAAAAATTCCTATATTTCTGGTATGGAAAATCGGAGCGCAAAAGATTCGGATGTTTTGGGTCATGGGGATAAGTATCGGAAGAGCAATGACCTTCCAACCTTGCGCACTAAAGTGTTGCGTCCGTTGCAACTTCATCAGTTGGGCGAAATTGGACTTACAGGACTCGTTCAGAAAAAATTCCATTGGTTTTTTATCGGCCAAAATCTTATTTAGTTGATCAACAAAAGATAACACTTTAAATTGAAGTAAAGTTTCAGATTCGTCCATTTTCGACGATAATTTTTCGCGACACTTTTGTGTCGTGGTAACGGACGAGATTGCTTTGGTTGCGAATTGCAGCCAGATGTCGTCCGAGTCGTCGTCGCGATTTTCACCAACTTTCTCCTCCACATTTTTGTCGGCCAGTTTTTCGGTGGGTGGTGTCGGATACTTACGAGCTGCCGTTTTGGCAAGGATTTTCGCATTTTTCGATTTCGGTAAAGTTGGCTCGGAAATGGTCCTAATTTGTATAATTTAGTAATTAATTTTTGTATATTAGCCCTATACCCTTAATAACCCTATTTTCTATTCGTTTTGGCGTTTTATGACTCGTTGTTCAACAATTCTAGAATGTCTGTTTTTGACATTGAGATTTTTACCTTTTTCGTGAATATCTTGGCATAATTTTTTTCGTAAAAAGTTTCTAGATTGTCTAGAATTTCTCGAATTTTTAGTTTTTAGTTTTCAGTTTTTAATTTTTTCTGAACTGATGCCAGACCACAATTTGCCACTTTGGGACCGTAGCCAAGATTCCGTGCGCCCTCCTCGAACTCCAGCGGACGCTGTATGTTGCCCTCCATTACCTGGGGCTTTCACGGTTGCTGATTTGATAGCCTATCACGAATCTCATCCTCAACCAGGTATATTTTCCACTTTTTACTCAATATTTTGTTGTTCAACACTCTAAACCTAACTATTCTTTTAGCTGACAATGATGAGACTGACCCGCATGGTCGTCCTCATGTTTGGGTACCGTATGGTAAAGATCGGGCCACTGGGAACGCTATTCTCTATAGTCGTTATTGTTTGCCCTATGATGTTGATCATTATGAAGTCGGTTTCGCCTGTGTGCCACTCTCTATGAGCTCGACTACGACCACGACTGCTGCCTCATCAGCTGCTACGCCGTCTACACCTCCGTCTTTGACTCAAGTTGAACATCGCTCTCATTTTGATGCTGGCACTGTTCCGCCACATTTAACACTTTATTATGCTCCGAAAGTGGTCAAAGTTGGTGGGACCTTTCGAATTTGTCAATTTCGTTTTAACAAAACTGCTGACAAATTCGAATTCATGTGTCTTGCTCACGCTCTCACGCCACCTTCTGATGATACTTTCCGACCGAAATTACGTGTTAAATGTCCATCTTTGGAACGAAAATTTACTATCCAAGATATCCTTCATTTTCTACGTTATTATAACATTGAAAGTGATGGAAGCTTCTACGCTGCCACTATCGATCGTAGTGACGATGCTTCTGGCTTCACCCGTGAAGTTGAAGTTGACGTCTCGGATAGGTTTCCCGATGGTGTAAAGTTTGTAACTACAACTTTTCCCCCTACTGATCGTATGTATTTTTTATTTATTAATTTTTTATTTGTTGAACAACACTTTTCCATAATTAAATTTTCTTTTTAGTACTCAAAACCGTCTATAAACAAGGATTCCGTTGGCGTACATGTGATTTCCCGGTTTCGGTTACACCTCTGAATGCTCCTCCACCATGTCATTTCAATCCCTTTCCTTCTGGTCCTCGATTCGCTTCAACTGGTACTTGTAATACCATGCCAACTTGGTTGGAACGTTTACCACCTCGGGTTGACTCTACTCCGATACCATGGAGTATGGGTCCGGTACCACCGCTGGCACTGTCGAATACTCCTTCGACGCCACGTCGACCCGGTAGATCTACTCAGGCTGTTTCGACTCGATCGTCTGCCTCACGATCCAAGTCTCGCTCTCGTCCTTCTACCTCGTCTACGCCTTCGACTTCGACTACGACTACGCCTACACCTGTAGTTCCTGCCCCTCCTGCTTTGGTTATGACTCCTGTCACTGTTCATGGTGTTCCTGGTTCCACTCATGCCGGTATTGACTTAGTAAGTTTCCTACTTTACTGATTGTTGATCAACATAAATAATTTTCCTAAACAAAATCTCATTTTGTTTTTAGACGATGATTTCTAAATCTGAATTGGACTTGATGGATGATCCTCATGGATTTATCGATGTTTCATTGCTTGGGGCTGATTCTAAGATTTTGCCTACTGGTGGACCACTTCGGTTTGAAACTGACTCGTTCGCTCAATTTCGATCTCGATCTGGCGCTTTGGTTGTTCGTGGTGCTAATGAGGATCAAAGAGATAATCCTAGGGTTTTTGGTATGTAATACCTAATGTTGATCAACGGAATTTGGTATTTATAATGTTTAGAATTTGATAGGTTGACCTAGTTGGGTGGTGATGTTGTCAAGTTGTGACCTCGATGCTCCGAGTTCGATTCTCGCTCTGTACAGACTTTTCTGGTACAGAGCCATTGACAATTTGATAAAGCAACGAGAGTTACAAATTTCACAACATGTCATCGACTACGAAACCTTTTGGTATTTTCTAATGACTCTTTGGAATTTATTTGGGCACCTAAAATTATATTGTTTCTATTGTTGATCAACGAACATTGGCTAATTTTATTGATTGTTAATGTTAAATTATTCAGATTCTGCTAATGAGTGTTTGGATTATCAATGCATTGGTGAGTGGGACGAGGTTATGAATCTGGACGGTCATCGGTTATACCGGAACTGGTATATTTCCAAAGCTGGGCCTGGTGGGACTGATGTGTGCATTCGTTATCCAAAATCTTGGACCGGATACTTTGTTCGACCTGTTTTCTATCTAACTTCCCGTACAGGTAATTTTATTTTCTCTTGACCAAAAGAAAATTTTCTTTCGATGTTCAACACTTTTCTAGATATTTGGTCTCTATTTGGATCCTATAAGAGTCGCAGTGTGATGCGCTCTGCTATAACTGCACGTGAGAATTTTCCGATCATTCATAAAATTACGAAATTCCACTCTGCCTTGACTCATTGCCCTCTGGTTCCCTCTAATTGGGTGTACTGTGCTCCAAACACACCGTAAGTTTTATTGTTGATCAACTTTTAAATATTATATTGATTATTGAAATATTGAAAAAAAAAAATTTTCCCTTTTAAGGAATTGTCAATGCCGATTTGGTATTGCTGATGCTCATTCAATGAGATCTGGCGAAGTTGTGAAGCTAGCCCATGCTGAGTGTTCACAGATGTTCTTCACCGAGACCGAACAAAACGAACTGGATCTTCGGCGGTCCAGTCAGTGTTATCCTGGTGGCCTCAATAGACATCTTTGGTCTGTTATGCAATCTGCATCTACCGAAAATGGTTTTTTATTTACTTCCCTATTCTACGTTTTAATTTCTAATTTTCTAGTTCAACTTCGTGAACTGATTCATTCGAAAATTTTGAGGATGAAGTTCCATAAGTTGTGTTTCACTATTGGTGGTGAACCTGATTCTCTGAATGAAACGAAGCTTTTCAAGAGTCTCAAGGTATTTTAATTTGTTGTTCAACAAAATGTGATCCTATCTAAGTACTAATTTATTTTTAAGTGGTTATGTCATGGGTTATGCTTATTGCCATTTTACCCAAGTGCTAACTGTACTACTGGTGATAAGGATGTCATGCTTGGTGACATTTATTTGGCTACAATGGAGTGTGTTCACACTGGTGATGGTCCGACTGGTCAAATGGTTCCCGTGCGAATAACCGAGTTGAATCATACTCGAAAATCTGATTTTTCTCCTCGAGTTTACTCGAAACGGTCACGTGTAAATGGGCCTGATTTTGGTTTTGGTTTTGGTTTTGGTGTTGTTCCTAAATCTGGTGTCGGTGTTCATCGTTCTCGTGTTCTAATTTTGGATATGTCGAAGTGGAAAATTCGACATTTGATCCATTTCATGGGTAAGTTTTCCAAAACCAAGTTTTCCAAAATCAATATAATTATTTGTTGTTCAACAATTTAGAACTTGCCCTAACTTCTAATTCTAATTATTTTTTAAGTCGGATTGAGCATGGTAGCCTCGGCTTTTTCTAAAAATCAGGACTCCGAGATTACCTTAGATCGAGCACGTGATTGGGGAACTTCAATCTCCAACCGTGATTGCTATCAACAATGGACTGGCCTGTCCAGTCGACTTGGTATGACACGTGAAACTGCTGGTCAAGTCAAAACTCTACGCCAGTGGATGGAAACCATGGGTGAACATGCATCCGTTAGTCGCTCTGGTCAATATGATCGACCCTCGACTAGTCGCCGACGCAGTTTCGGGAATGCTTTCCCACAAAGTGGTTCTAGTGGTGGCTATCAAAAACGTCATCGCGACGATTATTAAGGTTTGTTGAACAACGCTATACATTTCTCAAAATGACTGTATTTTCTTTTATAAACTAATTTTTAATTTTTAGAAATACCTTTTGGCTTCATTGAAAACTTCCTATATCTAAAAATCTATTTTTCTAATAAAAATTTTCTACAAAATTATATTTTCGTATTATTTTTGCCTTTGATATTCCGAAATCGAAATTTTGATTGGTCCATTTCTCGCAGTCAATTTTTTACCACACCCCGATTAGTTGTTCAGCAATAAATGTGGTGGATTAATTAGGTGCGGTAATATAGAGAGAATAGTGTGGTATGATTTTATACTAGGCATTGTCTAATTGGGTGGAAAAATACGATAAAATGATTATTAGTACTTTTCTCCTTCAAATTTTTGAAAGAAAAAAAAAAATTTTATTTGTACTTGTTGATCAACAAAATCATTTTTCCCTATTTATACGGATTAGACGTAAAAGGAAATTTTTTTAAATTGCAAAACATAAAAAGAAGATTTTTTATATATAAATGGTCTGCCATTTACAGTTAGAGAGGCTTACGAAGATTTTATGAAGTTTTGTCAACGTAAGTTTTACCATTTCCTTTTACCATTAGTCTGTCAACTGGTTTTCGTTCTCGAATTGGTCTTTTGTCTGGGTCTGGAACTGTCTGGTCTTCTTTTCCGTCTTCTCTTGTGCTGTTCAACCTTTCCCAATCTTCGTGAAATCTGGCTTCATTTTCAACTTCTGCATTATAACTTGCATTTGAGTCCCACAATGACTCCCAGGTTAATACTTCTGAGTTGTCCAACACTGTAGTTGCATTATTCAACGCATTTAAGGCTGACATTGATTGTGATAATGTTTCTTCGGTAACTATTTCGTAATCTTCGTCTTCGTCTTCGTATAATGTTAATGTTTGTCTGAACTTCTTGTCTTCTTCCATCTTCTTCTCAATTACGGCCCTCTCGGCTGATACATACCATGAAGAGTCCTCCAACAACTTCGTGGTATCAATACTCGCCGATGGTACCGCCTGGTACGTTGATGTATGTGAAATATTTTCACCTTCGTTGATCAACAAGTCATTTTTACTTTTCATGTTTATGATAATTTTTGGTATCATTTCGTTCAGGACTGCTTGTACTTCATTAGCGTCGTCGATGTCTTCGTCTGTGATTATGTAATTGGGTTCGGGTAAGTTTCGTAATGCCATTACTTTTCCAAGTATTAAACCATGTTGGCGATGTTGTTCAACTAAGTTAACTTTCGCATTTAAATCCACTTTTATGATTCGTGCGATTCGTTCGAATGCTATCAATCGTTCTGGGTTGTTCGCTGTTCCCGTTCCTGATCTTTTCGCTAGGACGTTTTCGTTTTTGAAGTTGACTTTCGTCACTATGAATAAATTCGGATTTTGGTCATTTTTGTCCATCGGTGTATTTAGTTTTATTAAATCGCCTGGTTTTATTGTGGTTATTTCGTTTTTTATGTTGACCAATGGATCATTGAGTCTTGGGTCGTCAAATGGAACTAGATTTAGTCTTTTTGCATTTTTCTTCATGAAATTCTTTCTTTCCATTGATTCACGTTTTTGCTGTCGAACTTTTTGTATTTCGTTTATGTATTGTTGAACATCAATGTCTAGTAATTTTGTACAGCTTGGATTTCTTCCAGTAAACAGTTGGCTCGGCGTGAACCCTCTTGAGTTCAGGGTGGTGTTACACTTATGTGCGGCTAGTTGAGCACAAATATCTGCACTTAGCTCGGTGCTCTTCATATAATGTGCCATCTGTGCACTGAACTGAGCTATTTTACCATCCAGTTCGGGGATGATATTTTTCGACATCGACGTGCTTTCGTGGATGTTTAGTTTGATGTTCAACTTATCCAGCATGTTTTTCACCTTATCTGATTTGTGCCAAGACGCCGCGTCGCATCTGATTTCAAGCTGCGGGGATTCCAGTACGTGCGGCGCGAGTACTGTTCTTATCATGACAATCGCGGCAATAAAATCCTCTGATTTTGGTGTCGCTGTTATGGGTATCGCTACCAAGAATTGCGATAATGCTTCGATGGCCAACAAGAATTTTTCGGTTACACCAAACCGTTGACGGTGAATTTCGTCGCATAAAATTTGTTTGAAGAATGAATCCACAATTTTGACTGGTTTTTGTACTGGTCGTTGGTACTTCGCTTCTGTGCGTAACAATGTACATGCAATACATTTTTCGATGTATTTATCGACCAGACTTCTCATATTTTCAAATTCAAATCTGGATGCAATTTGTTTGCATAATTGCGTAGGCGATCGATGTCCAACTGTCATGTGTACCGCGTGTATAACCACCCACGCTGATTCTTTCGGAACTGGGAATATTCGTATTTTTTGACCATCAAGCCATTTTGTAATTGAAAGTGCGCCCCCATCTAATATCGGTTCTCGGTTTACCTTTATCGTTTCAGCTTTCGCGTGCTTTCTGGGGAAATTGGGGCGATTGTGAACCATGCAGTCGATCATGTCACGATATACTCGACTGACTTTCTGTAGACCAGCGATTAATTCTTTGTTGTTCAACAAATCCTTTAATGATAAATTACGTTTTTTCAATCGTGCTATCGGTACTCGTTGTTCAGCTGTTATTTGGTACAGTTGGCTTAATTTTCCGCCAATTGGAATATTTTCGGCTATGACCGCTGATATTTCGCCGAATTTTTGGTTGACTTTTTCCACATTTTCGATTGGAATTTCGGCTAATTCGCATATTTTGCATTTCGCAACACCTTCTTCATCCTTGCACATATCAGAATTTGTGGATTTTGCGTTGTATCCCATACGACTTACAAAGTCTGGATGAAGCATGCTCGCTGCTTTATTGCTTGCGTGAATGATGTTCAACTTAGAATACCGTCTCATTTCCATTAAACAGTTGCTCATTTTGAAATCTTCTATGGGGCAAATATTCAACTTGAATTTTCGCCAAAGTTTTACCAGGGACATAGCGTCGGTCAACAAAGTTATGGGTTTGTTTGTTTCTAGTAGCCATGGTTCGTGTGATTTGAGTATTGCACATACTCCGATTGCTTCGAAATTACAGGAACTGAATTGAAATTTCCTTTCAATGTCTTTTCTAGATCTTGAAAAGAATGATACCAGTCTAGGTTTTCCTTCTTTATCAATCTGATAAATCAATCCGCCTGTTGCGATTTTGCTTGTGTCGACCGTTATGACAGTTTCCAGGTTTTGATCGAACGGATACGTGTTCGATAATTCTCTTAGCGCTTGTTTTAACAGTTCGAATTTGTTGATCAACTCAGCCGTCCAGGTCATTTTGTCACTCGGTTTTCTATTTTTTGTTGCATTTGTCAATGCATGCATGAAAAATGTTGAGTGTTTCATGAATCGGCATAAATATCTTGCCATTCCAGTGACACCGTTCACGGATTTCACTGTGTTTAAGTCTTCCCATTTAATGTCAAGGATTTTGTTGACCAAGTGAGGATTCGCATGGATCGATCCTTGAGATATTCGGACTCCCAGGAAATTGAAGTCGAAATTTAGTAGGAATGTCTTGGATCCTTTTATTCTTAAGTTGTATCTTTTGAGAGTTTTCATGAAATTTTCCCATAATTCGCAGAATTCTTTTTCGCTATTATTGTTGTTCAACGAAAGAAATACGTCATCAATGTATCGTTTGATGTTGTCCTTGAATTTCCATGTAATTTGTCGTAAGGTGGCGACCGTGTACTGAGCTGAGAATGATAGGCCTTGGGGCAAACGAGTTAAACATGCATTTCCCACATCTGGGATTTCAATACACATCATAGGCCATAAATCTTTGTGTATTCTGATGCAATAATAACAGGAACTTATGTCTGTTTTGGCATTCAATCCGTTGCCGCTTGTTTGTGCGGCCCAGTTTATGCATTCTTGGATGTTGTCCACCGAGGTGCCACCATATGATGCTAGTTGATTAATGATGGTGCAGTTGTTTACGATCCGTAACGCCACCATGGGGCAGTATTCAACTCCGTTATCATCCTTTTTTAATCTTGGCATTAATGAAATGTAATATTTTGGCGTAATTCCAGCCTCGTCTACCATTTTCAGTACTCCGTTGGCCAACAAACTAATTAACTGTTTTTTAATCGCGGCTTTCTTTTTCCCTATATGGGGTTGTTGTCCGACAAGTCTTTTTGATGTTTCCCCTTGAACTTCCATTTTCGCTGTGAATTCCGGTCCCATATCTCCAATAGATGACGCGAAGTTACATTTATATTTTTCGTTAATTTCCCTGAGGCGTTTCGCTGCCCATGGGTACCGTTTTTCGCCAGCTTCAGTTATGGTCACTTCATTGTGACTGTACGTGTTGTGTTCCCTGTGTCGAATCTTATGACACATGATTCGTAACGCTTGATTTGAATCATCAATGTGCATGTAATGATCGTCTAATATTTTGTTTTCTTGTGTTGTACAACTGGGACACCCCCGACATGTGTCACTCGGGTCGGGTATGTCATCATTTTTGTCATCAACACCAGCTCTACCCATGTAACAGGTGTCACCGATGGTGGCGCTGGTGTTTGATTCGATGTAATGGCTGTTTTCGTGTTGTTCAACAGGGGATAATACATTAATGAAACCATTGATGGAGCCATTTATCACATTTGCGTGGGCGTTAATTTTGTTTTTCCCAATTTCTGACCAGGAATATCTTTGAATCGTGATTCTATGTGTGTTGCCAAATGTGATTTTTCCATTTTCTTCGTTTAATATCGCTTTATAACGTTGTAGATCAGCCGCGCCTACGATAATTTGATTTTGAGGTTGGTCACGTGTTACTAGTGCGTTGCTTATATTGTATTTCTTGTTGTTGATCACCACTTTAAAGTTTACATAATTTTCGCCTAGGTTGATATTTTGGCCGTTGGCTGCAACGTATTGTCTTCGCATAGGTTCACCCTTTTCATATTCAATGATGTTCAACGCCTTACTCGAGATAACACTGCGATGTGCTCCAGTATCGATGAGTGCTGCATAATTTTTGATTGATTTATTTATGTTGGGTATTTGGCACAGTATAATATTTCTTGGGTTATATTCATTTGGATCGTTGGTGAAGTTTTCGTTTTCATTGGGTGTAACTACATTGATACTGGGGCGTGCTAGTCAAAAACCGTCATCGGTGTCGCCTAGGTCACCGTACATGGTGCACCTTATGGCTGCTAGTTGAGCCTTGTTGTGTTGATCATCACTGTTGCAATCTTTACCGTTTTCGATGGCTCTCACACCTGCGAGAGGGATGTTTTCGAAATATCGTGGCCTCCAATTATGTTTATTACATTTTTGGTCCCCCCTCAGATGTCTCACTTGACCTTCGTTTGTACATTTCCAACATTTCCACGTTGTGTCAGCTGTTGGGGTGTCGTTGCCGTTGTTGTTGGGTCTGGAGTCGCGTCTGTTGTTGTTGTTATGTCTGTTGTTCAACGAATTATTATTATTTTGATTATACGAGCGGTTATAATCATTCCTTGGGCGACCTTGAAAATTTTTCTTCTGCCATCGGTTATTGTTACCTTTTTGGAGGTTGAATTGTCGAGTGAAGTTTTGTCTCCAGTTGCTCTTGGAGTTGTTGTTGTATTTCGGTTGGATCTTCAATATGGTGCCGTCTTCCATTTCAAAGACCAAATCCTCGACTTCGGCTTCTTCTTCGATGGTGTCTTCAACTGTGACTTTGGAAATTTTTGCTTTTTCCTTTTTGGTATATTTGTTGATCAACTTAAACAACTTTGGTTTGTTTTGCATCCAGCCCTCTCGGTTATATTTTTCTGCCGTTATTTCACGCTTGAATTCTTCCTCAATTTTCAACCATGTTTCGTGCCCAATTTGTAGGTACATGTTCCATAAGAACACGAAGCTTAGTGGTGGGCCATATCCGTCTCCTTCAAATGTTTCGGCAATGTCATCGCCGTATTCCCAGTCTGGGAATTTCATTCCTTTTTCGATGTACAACGCTTCTAGTGCCATTCTGAATTCCATGCATTTTGCATTAACTTGACTGTCTCCTTTGAGTGAGTCGTTCAATTTTGTGAATAATTCGTGCATGTATTCGGATTTTTCGGTGATTTCCGTTCGGTCGTCGATCCAGGCCATGACTGCTTTATAATCCTTCCACTGTCCTTTTATGAATGGGCCTTCCATTTCAGCATTCAGCGCGGCCGCTAATGTCATTTTGGCCAGTTCGACTGCTTCAGCAATTGCTGCATTCGTTTCTGGGGCAATATACTCGTCGAGTGTATTGTATATGCCACCAGATATTTGTTGTACAACGGGGTTAAATGATGCGTCGGAATCGTCCACTTTTAGCGGTGTTCGTTTCAATTTGGCGCCTAATCGTCCAATTTTCATTAGGGCCACAAATTCAGTTTTGTCCCTTGGAACGCCATTTACCGGTAAGTCCGCGTATTTGTCATCTGGCTTCTCATCCTCGGGACCCCATGCGAATAAGTGTTTTTTCGCTATACTGGTTGATTCTTTTTTATCAGCTAGAGTTTTGTTCACCGCGTTTTTCCATCGAGCTAGTTCAGCTTCGTAAGCCTTCGGGTTGGCTCTGATTTTCACGAAGTCGGCCATTTTGAAGATTTTACCGGCTATTTTGGCCCGGATGATTTCCTTCGTTGCCGCTTCGGCGTACATTTTTAAGTACTCGCCTGATACTGGGTTTGTTTCATCGTGTTTTGACGACATATTCCTTGCTTCCGGTTACTTCAGTTCTTCGGGGTTGGGATTTTCTTTTAGAACTTCAGTCACCACTTCGAAAGGTGATGTGGAATTGCAATCAATGACACAAATTAAGTGTAAAGTAACCTTTTATTTATAGTTATTTGTTGTTCAACATAATTACAAACTCACCGAAAGTAGGTACTGGATAAGCCGTTACCCTGAATCAGACTCGCTGCGGCAGTGGACTTAACAGTTACGTTTGGAGATATAGATCACACGAATTCAAACTACCTGTTGGTTGAATGAAGATAATTGCACAAAGTGATCTATGTAAGTTTGTTGTTCAACGACTAAATAAAAGTATATAATTACGTAACGGGATGTGACGTAATTTACCTTTTATGAATAAATACGAGATGTAAGAGTGAGTTGGAATTATGAGGATAATGGATCTGAATAAACTCATTCAGACTTATGTAAATCACAATTAACACTACCTTTAAGATACTGGTTGTGTTTGTATTGTGATTGGGCTGCTCAATAATATTTGTTGTTCAACTGTAATAATATTTATAATAAATATGATAAAATGGTATTTTACCTTATTTATGAAATGCACTTTGCAATGTGGATTGTTATCAAAAGTGGAGGACTAAATGATTATTTAGTACGGTACTATTGACGTATCCGAAATTACCTTTTGGGTGTGGTAATAATGATTTGATGTTCAACAAATAAAAGAGCAGTTATAAATCTAAACTTATTGGTTACGATTCACTGAACCAGAATATGAAACTAGGTTTTACCTTTTCTATTTTGGTTTCTCGTTTTAGTGAATCGAAACCAATTTCGCTTATTGGTAATTGATATTGATGAGTCCTGCGCAAATGGTTCTAGATTTTTCTAGTCCCTTTTGCACTAGAATGCAATTCGGCGCTGCCCGCTGACTAAGTGGGCTGACTAACTGACAATATCCAGAATTGAAATTCTCCCATGATTCAAAATTGAAAGGTAAAAATAAATGCGAAGATGGAGTTTGGCCTATACATATGCAAGACCAGACACGTTATTGACCATTTTATTGTTGAATTGTTGACCCCCGTATTCTATAAAATAAAAAACATAAATTTATGAAACCTTTTTGTCATCAAACATGATCGTAAATTAATCAAATTGTCATCGATGAGGTTCATTGGGCCAGTTATTTCTATCATATTCGTCTCTACCCCAGTTATGATCTTGATTTTACGTCTTAGATGTTCCAATGGAACAAACATTGATCTCAATTTGCAGTTTCTGTTTCTCAATAGGCCGCTTGACGCTAAGACTTTTATATCCTTGGTAAAATTTATCATCAAAAATAGAAAAATAAAGTTAAAAATTATTTTCATGATAATTATCTCTTTTTTCAATTTTATATTTTGAAATGACTATTACAGGTGAGAAAATTATATTGTTGACACTGTTTGGGTACAAGTTTGAGGATTTTTGTTACATTCAGTACCATGACATATGTACTATGGTACTATGGACATTGTTCTTTTGACGTCAAAACGACAATGCTGACTCAGCAGTGCTGAGTCAGCACAGCTCAGTAACTTGGTCTCACAGAACATTTTTACGGTAACTAAATATATCATAATTCATAGCAATTTGATAAAAATTGTTGTAAGCATGAGTGAGTTTTATCTATTGACGCAAATGCATGCAAATTATCTGCATTTTGTGTTCTAATCGTTTTTAATAGCTTGCAAAGTGCTTCAACCGGTTAATTTCATGTTGATATTCTTAAAAAATAATTTACTTCACAAAAAAACGACATTGAACCAACAGACTAAACGATACTGCATTACCATTTTTACTCTTACAAGAATTATTTGTGTGTTTTAATTAAGGGCGAATTTTAACATATAAAATCCATTAAAACTTTTAATGGATTTTATATGTTTAAATTCGCCCGTGTTCTAATTCACCTTATCCCCCTCCCTCCTTATCCCCCATGAGATTCCGAAAATACATCTTGCCAAAACTTTGTCCGAGAATATTCACCTACGCAAACGTCCATGCGAAGGCTTCGAATCCTATTTCTAGATCTAAAATAAAGGGAACCAATACATAAATAAGCTTTAATTTAGTTGGCGAAGGAGATTTCTGCCTTGCTCCAGTTGACGATGGATATTCGCCTTTGGTTCCAGGAAGAATACTTTTCGATGATCACACACCAGATAAACAATTCAAGGTTCAATTCTGGCATGGTCCTGTCAAAAATATTGATATGGATAAAGTTTGCTGGATACCAAATGTTCTTTATGATAGAATTATTGCAGAATTGAAATCGCCACAAGCGCGATTACAGACACTTACTATGGCACAG
>SCLD01078775.1:0-14953 GCA_004367895.1 Oikopleura longicauda | reverse complement strand
TATAGTAAAATTAGATTGGTCACCCCCCGGATTTCGAAAGTTTTGTGAGGTCACCCCCAAAACCTAGTATTCGGGGGGGGACCAGGGTAGGATTGGGTTATAGTAAAATTAGATTGGTCACCCCCCGGATTTCGAAAGTTTTGTGAGGTCACCCCCAAAACCTAGTATTCGGGGGGGGAGGGACCAGGGTAGGATTAGGTTGGAGACGGGTCAGTAAGGGGGCTTCCTGAAATTTTTGACCATACTAGTCAATTCTAATTTTGAGTGGTCAGAATGGTTAATCGAGATATCGTTGTTGGTCGTCTTCAGTTACACAAGTTGGGATATTTCCTTAGGACCCAAAGTGTCGAGTATAAGGACCTCTTATTGGTGGCTTGAAAGTATATTCGGAATCAGTTTAGTCGAATTAGTAAGATGGAATATCTGTAAAAAAATCCGAGACCCCCAATAACAGGCCCTTAAGAAATTCTATGAATTGGGTACGTAAAAGCATACGCACGTGAAATTTCGAATACATTAGCGAGTATAGTAACTTCCGGTTTAATATATTTTACAGTGGATAAACATGTGCTCGACGTTGCCTTAAATGAAAGATCAACCGAAGTTGCGTTTGAAGAAAGTAAGACTTTTTCAATAGAGCTTAATTATTTCCTAATTTAGTTCGACAAAAATTTACAATTTTAATATACGACGATCATCATCATTTCAAGGGTCTCACGTATAGTGGTCACGAAGCTTTGGTTATAATCGTGGTTACAAAGCAACGTTTTAATAAGCCGTCGAAGTTCGCTTTGATTACAGATTATAATAAGGATTGTTAATAGAAATAACTTCAAAAATTAACTCAATTTAAAATCATAATTCTCTGAAATGGCGCCCTCTATTACACACTTTCGAAAAGTCGTCCTCTTTGTGAGCAGAATATGATATTTTATTCCGTTATACTTTTTAGATTTTTACCCGATTTTCGTTGGGTAAAAATTTTTCTTTAATATTGAATAGGGGGAGCTGAGAAAAGGAAAGACGATGAAAAAGTACGGCGATAATCTTTCAGTGATATTGTCGAATTTTTCCAGTTTGGAATATGGACTTGTCGATTTACTTCAAGATCCATTTTATGACCATTTCAAGGGAGCTCGTTTGAAATTCATGTAAAATTTTCCCTTTTAAATTTTAATCATCGAGTTGAAAAGCAAAAAACTGACTCATCGAGACAGTATAATGTGACGCAGTGGTTGAATCAAACAGTTGATCCACAAGTTGATCCACAAGAGGGCGATTCAGAAGTCGAGGGAAAATCGACCAGTATCGACGAGCCACAAGTCACTCAAATAGACCGAGCAAAAAATGCTCAAAAAAGACTAGAGCAACTTACACCTTACAAGGGTCAGAAAAGATCGGCAGAGACAATTAAAAAAAGCATCGAGTTTTTTTCGTTTTGTAATGACCTGTAGATATTACCAACTAAACTTTCCAACTAAACTTTCCAACTAAACTTAATTCAGTACTGAAATGAGCGAAAAACGAACAACTCGTAGTATGGTAAAAGAAAACCCAAGAGAATCCCCAAGAGAATCATCAAGTGATTCAGATGATTCTGAAAGAGCTGGCCTTTTAAAGGATTGTCTATACCTATATTCGATTGTATGACTTCATTTAATTTCAATTCCGACTCTTTCTTCGGATGTAAAGACCGTTAAGGCTGCAACCAGCAGAAGTGCAAAAAGAAAGGCAAGGGATCTCGACATGACAAAGTCAAAAAAGAATAAACAAAGTTTCAACAACAAGCAACTTTATTCAAAAAACCCGTCAAGAGACTGTTTGAAAATTTGTACAATTATCTTGCCGAAGTTGAACTTGGAGAATTTGACTGTCAGGACCGTTAAAGTTTTCTACTATGACGTCATCGCATTTTCGTATAATAATCTAGAAATTGCAGGCCTTTCTTTGATCAGCTGTTTAGCCTAAATTTGACCTATAAGCACCAAAAACTAACCTCTTAATTGCTACGGATACAAGAGAAAACGAATTTCGCTGAGGATGGCACCCTTAAAAAATTTTTAACGGATGAAAGCGTCAGAAACGCATTGATGGTCGAACATTCGACATCAATTCAATTGACACGATTTTTGTTAGCCACGAAGGATTGGTTATAAATACTATAAAGTTAATTAATATCAGAGTGAAGGTGAATGGCGCCCTCTATATTGTATATTCGGAGAGTTGTCCTTTTTTTTCTCTCTTATGTGAGCAAGTCCTGATATTTATTCTCATTATTAAGATTTTACCCGACGAAAATTGGGTAAAAATCTTGTCTAACCTTTAAACAGACACCCGACCTCGAGGCTCAACAAGCTTTAACGCATTTCGCAAAGAAAGAAGTAGCTGGTAAAAGACATTATTTGAAATGGACTCAAAAGATGATCAAAGATTATTGTGCTGTGAGTCCAATCGAGTTTATTAGATCGGACGAGTTCAGTCCGGAAACCTTTCTTGATCGTTTGGACTGGTTTTTATCCGAGTGTGGGAAAAATTTGTCGGAATTCAATTTACCAAAAAGGAACCCATTTTGGGACTTATTCCCAATTGGTATAAGGATGGGATCCACTTATACTTTAACTCCCATGTGACAATTGTCCTTATTCTTTTGGGATAAAATGAGAACCGTTCTCATGTGATGATCTCTGTAAAAACTTTCTCTTCCGAAATCAAGATCATGAGTTCTAGTTTTATCACTTGAGAATAGTGAATGAAAGTAAAAGTGAAGTATGAAAATCCATTGGAAGTTTCGAAGATGGAATCGTTACAGCTGCTCATGAACAGTCCAAACAAAGGTCATGGAAACGCATCCCCATTGACATATTGTTAGATCATCTAAAAGTATGTCAACTGGGTTTGAATTCGAATCAAAAACAATTGACAAACAAGGAGTTAAGAGCGGATATAAAATTGAATAATGTTTTATGATTAAGTTATCCTAAATATATCCGTTTCAAGATCGGCTATTCGTCAAGCTCTAATGAAATATTCTGACGACAATTTAAAAATTGATTCATTGTTAGAATGGGATTTAGGCAAGGTCAAACTGAACCAAAAAACTAACTTTAACTATTTGGTTTTTCGTATTCATAACTAAAAAACTAACTATAACTATTCAAATCGAACCTCGTTTGAAACTATAAAGACGACCAATTCGCTGGTTTTGGACAAATTAGGGAATACAGTATAACAACGATGTTGAATGAAGTTCAGTTGCTCCACAAAAAAACGAAAACTCGTATTCAATCCGTGTTCAAACATCTCACTAGAGTAAGTCACCAACTTTATTTCGATTCTTAAAATTTCGGTTCTTCTAAAAATCCGAATCTTTCCGACATTGATTTTGAAAATAAAATGGCTTTGGTCTGGACTACCCTTAATTTAAGTTAACTTATCTGATGTTTGTCTGCAATTACGCAAATTGTAGATCTATTCTCAACGGAGTCAAAGATGAAGAAGAAATTACAAAACTTTATGCTGGAACCTCATGCACCTTAAATAGTGTAATTTCATACAAATAAATCTCAAAAACTTGTCCTTTTTATTTATTATCACAGCAAAACTGAGTAAGCATCATTTCTGGGCAAAAGTTTTAAATCAGCTCAAAACAAATAGTGTATGAAATTTTTACCCAAACAAAATTGGGTAAAAATTGAGAATAGAATCGAGATGGAATTGAAATCAATTTATGGTTCTTAGTGAAAACTCATATTTATACTAAAATGCATAAAAAAATACCCAGAGCAGATTTCACTCACAAGCAGAGTACACCAGGCAGCGAAATTTGAAAATTTTGACGAAAATCTCGAACAGTTCATTTCGAGCCAACAGTGCCAACACCGAACAGTCCGAACAACAAAAATCATTCAAAGTTCCGAACAGATCGAACAGCTACTGTTCGGTTTTGATCGACGCTACTCACAAGTATGACTCATAATTATGACTTCATCATAACGTTATGTATTATTTAAGTAAGTAAAGTGATAGATAGAACTTTGTCTATCTATTATGAAGTTTTTTCCACCGGTAAATAACTAGATCTTAGTGATCGGATCGGGCGAGTACATTTACTGTATGAGGGGTTCGACTCCCCTTGCCGATATCTAGTTAATATCAGTGAAAAAACATGATCAATGATATATTTTTTTCTGGTCAAACTTATAGTATTCGGTTGTTTCTGTCTATGGTTATGGAATATATTTTTATCAAATTTTGGGACACACGCAAAGTCAAGTCTGATTGGCTTTCACCATAAAACACGTGGGCGTATAATAAGTTCTGCAGAATTCACCAGAACTTTAATCAGAGTCAATTGGATCAAATCCAACACAGTTCCAAAAAAATAAAGTGAATAAAAATAGTGACTCACAAAGGTTTAACGATGGATAATCACGAAGGTGAGAATTATAATTACAAAATTAATTTTTGAATAAAATATTTAAGAGAATACTGACTGCACGATTTGTCTACTACCAACTTTAGTAGACGCAGTTGCTCAAGGTGATATTTTGATTCTGCAATGCGATCACATGTATCACCTTCAGTGTCTTCAAAACTGGAGAAGATCAAGTAACAATCTGGCAAAGGTCTGCCCATTATGCCTACAAACCCCTTTCGATTACACCATCGTTGACGGTGCAGTCTATCTCCAGGCTAATGTTTTTGTCGCTGATGGTACCCGTGTTGTTTATCTTCCCTCAATTTGATGCATCCCTCATAATTAGAACTGCCAATAAAAAAAAAGCCCAGATTCGAATTGATGTTTTTATTTTTTGAGGTAAACGTGGCAGGTAATTGTGGCAGGAAAAATTGTAAAGGCAGGGTTTCAGAATTCTTCAGTCTTTGTAGGCCGGAAATTTGTGACTGAATTTTTTCCAGCACATATGACACCCACCCCAGACTTCTTTTTGAATTGACTTTTTTCGGTCACCCCAATTTTTGTAAGCGTCGGCAGCGTACCACTCGCTTTCTTTTGCGTCATCACGTCTCCAGATTTTGGGTGGGCTAAATGAATCCTAAAATTAAAATATTATTCAAGTTTGATAATTTTTATTTTACTTACTGCGTATTTTTGCGCGTTTTGACAAGGTGGGGTGCAATAATACGCCTGAATACTGCTCTGACTGTATTCAGACACATTATTGTCGAATTTATTTCCCTTTTCGATTTCAAAGAAATTGGGATGAGCGGATGTCAGGTTTTGAGGATTGTTCCCCCATGGCTCAGCATTGGCCATAATTTTTTTCAATATCGGAGTGGATTGAAGAATCGTTTCAGCTGCTGATTCGTTCATGGGATTCATCTTAAAATAACAAACATTAATAAATTAGTTTACCCAGTCAAAATTGACAGCTCGATGAGAGAATAATATTCAGTTTGCAGAAGTCCAGTGGGTTGTCCAAATTGTAGTCCAGTTGGCTTCTGATTCTTGTTCTTTCTTCTTGGCAAGTCTTCTCCTAGATTTTGAACTCATGGGCTTCTTCCCTGCCCTAAATTTTGGACCTAATCTGGTCAGCTCGGAATCTGCGAAATAATTCTCGCAAATACCCATTCCTTCAATTTGGCGATGATAAATCATCCTTGAAACATTCCAGTCGTTGTAAAAACGGGACTCTTCCATCTCTGCAGCAATTCGTTCCTTTTCTTTTTCTTTTCTTCGTTCTTCTCTTTCTTCTTCTTCATAGGCTTGAAGGACGAGCATACGCTCAACCAACCAACCCATTTCTTCTAAAATGGAATTGGCTTTTCTTTTGAGCTAAAAAAAAATAATAAAATCTAATTAACTTTAAATCTACGACTTCTTACTTTTGAGTGCTGGTTCGTAATTTCGAGCTCCCAGTCAGTTCTCAAATCCTCTTCTAGTACAAGATATTTAAATTCTTCCTTGCACTCGGGACAAATTTCACCTTCAGGACCCACCGTGCAAAGGCATCCTAAATTTTAAAACTTAATAACCAACTTCACTCAAAACCAAGATAAATTAGTCATAATAACACTTTTTTTCAAAATTTTTACCTAGTAATTCTTTCTCAGTTTGGTTCATACCCTTTTTATTCAAAAAAAAAGTAAAAAAGTTTTGATGAAACAGTGTGACTTGAAAAATATTTGACGTTTGACTTTTGAAACGCTCTCTGCTGCCACAATAAAGACACAATAACTTGATTTTGTTTCTTATTAATCAAAGGTTTCAGTAAAATAATACCCTACAACTATTTTGTGACAGAAAGCTTAGGTAAGCTTAAACGAATAAGAATTTTTCGGCTAGACGATTGATTTTGTCTTCGTAAAGACGCCGGTAGAAGTCGTCTACAGTAACTGCTGACGATTCGTCCCACTGATCTTGAAGGAGAAGTTTCTTCTTATCATTTTGAAAAGCACGTCCAATGGCTGCCCATCCGTCTTCTGGATCTTGGTCAAAGTTGAGCGTATCCCTACCAATGCTACCATCAAGCTCTTAATTATTAATTAGTTTTAATGAAAGAAACTCTTCATACCTAGTGATAAATGGTCATACCTGAAGTTAACTGGTCCAGTGTTAGAGTCGGATTTTGAACATATTCCCGTGATAATATGAAATCACTAAATTTCAAGTTAACTGCGGCTGTTTCGTCCAATAAATCAGTGAGAAACTCAAAGTCTGCATCTGATCGACTCCTGGCGCATTTTTTTATGAACCCGGGTAAAATGGTGTTAAGGTTGGACATCAGGGAAACTTGCGTTGCATTCATATTATTGGCTAAGCCCTCGCCAATATCGTTATCGGTCTCGCTTTCATTTATCGTGCCGAAAAAAGCTACTAGATCATAAGGTCTTTGATATCCCTTTATAGTGGCGAGACACTCTGACATTGCTCTCTGCACCAGAAGGCCGGCAAATCCTTTCGAGTACAGTTTGAACATGTCAAGGTACCAGGACAAGTCAACGCCTTCGCTATCAGTTGGTTTCCAGAGTTGCATATTGTCTAGTTTCTTTATTCTGAGTCTTAAAGGTTAAATTTTATTTAAATAGAAAAAAAAATTTGTATAATAATTACCTTTCGTCGCTCAAGAGCTGGCAAACGAAACTGGAAGTGGAAATAGTGCGACATCACATGTTTGAGAATACAATTTCAAGTTCACGGTCAAAACATAAAAATGAAGAGATTATTCGTTGACCTTGGAAACAATTCTTTTTTGGAGCAGTTAGCCAAAAGCCTCTTTTACTGTGTCACTGGCAGTGAGAAAAGATATAGTGCACTTGCTAAAAGTCAAAAGGGTGTCATCAACCACTACATTAACCAACTTAATAACTTCCCTAATTCGGTAAACAATTTTTGTCATTATTTCGCTGTCACTATAAAGTTTTGGGCTCGGGTACATAAAAATGACGTGGTTCATAAAATTGGTGAAATTAGTACTTGTGGAAATCGTACAATAGATATCCTGGTGACAAATTACAGGGTTCCTTATCGATTTGACCTTGGGGAAGATATGAACGTTCTGAATATTTTTAAATTAGGATTTATACCTGACATTGAACGATTTCCAAGTGATTATATGAACAAATCAATTTTTTATTTACTTGGAAAAAGACTTGGTGAGTCACCAGATAAGTTGGAATCCAAATGGGTCGCTTCAAAGTTTGGTAAACACGGAAAAATAAAATTTACTCACGAAAAACATTTTGGTGAACTTTTCGGAATCGGGTTTTCTGTAATTAGAGAAACCAACACTATAAGACGACATGCTCATAACCGTTACGGTGTTATTCGCCATCATAACTCAAAATTCGATAATTATCTATTACTTAAAGCTAGAAAAAATTTTACTGGTGTCAGAGAAATAAGTTTCCGTGATGACCGTTTTAATCTTAAAGAGACTGACATTTTATTTGAATGTACCAATGAAAGTTGTTATTTTGCGGCCACTGAACCAAATATATTGAAAAAACACATGCTCACATGTGCACCCGGACCTAAAAAAAAATACATTCAAAAAGATATGTGTAGACAAACTCCTCGTGAGTTTTTAATTACTGAAGGATTTCTTCCTGAAGATTTTAGATTGAAAGAGGCCGTTTTCTACGACATAGAATCTTTCGCTCAGATCAATCGTAACCCTACCGGAGGTGTCACTGAAGTTCTTAGTACACAAAAAATGGTCACTATTTCACTTACCTCAAATTTCGGACAGGGGCCAAGAACCTCAATTTTCACGCGTGAGTCATATGAAAAAGATGATTACGTACGAGTCTTGCGAGAATTCACGGCTCAACTTAAAAAATTACAGTGCGAATTAATGAAAGCACTGCCTGACCAAGTTGGGGTGTCGATCACTAAAATTGAGGAAATACTTGAACAAAATAGGATGGTCGAAAAAGATGGTAAAAAGTTACTTTCTCTGCAGAGAAAAATTAAATTTCAAGGAGCTCTTAGCTACCTTAGATCCTTGACAAAACTCAGAGTATTTGGTTTTAACTCGGAACGTTATGACTTGTGCATACTTTTACCAGGTCTGATTGATCTTTGGGGACCTGAACAAGTCAATGTTATCAAGCGAAATGCTGGTTACATGATGCTCGAAACGGACGAATTACGATTTTTAGATGTGAAAAATTACATAGCTGGTGGGTCTCTCGCATCATTCGCAAGGGCCTGGGGTGCTGGTTGTGGAAAACAAATCTATCCATATCAATTTTTCGAGACTATCCAAGAAGCCAAATCTTGTAATACTTGGCCGAAATATATTCATTTTCACAATGACTTGAGCTATAGAAATGTGGAAAATTATGTTGACGAATTGAAAGAAGGATTTGATATCGTCCGTCATAGAATTACGCTGAGGGAATTTGCAGATCAGTTAAACTGCCCAGAAATATACGAACAGTCAGAGGATAGAACTAATTTTCCGAGTAATCTTAAATTAGATGAGTCACCCAAGCGATTTGCAGTTAGTCCCTTGGATTACTGTAAAAACTGGGAATATTTTGAGGAAATATACGCAATGGGTACTATTCAAAACATGTTTGAATTTCTCCAAATCTATAATCGAAACGATACCGAAATTTTAGCCACGGCCTTTGAAAATTATTGCGACAAATTTTGGGATTCTTTCAGCGTTAATCCATTGGAATATTTCTCACTTAGCCATATGTCGGAAAGTATAATGTTTTCGGAATTCGACTTTAGTGTCAATCGTCCATATTCGCTTGGAAATGGATCCATCAACGAGGAAATTCGGGATAATCAAAGAGGTGGTCTAGTTATTATATTTCACAAACACGCCATAGCTAATCCTGACCCAATTGAAATGCTTATGTTCGATCGAAAGGTATGGTCCCTAAGAAATGGCCAAATAATAAGGAAAATTGTGTGTTTTGATTTTAATGCATTATACGCGGCTGCCATGCGAATGTTTTTACCGACTGGCTATGGATTTTTATACACCAAAAATCCAAAAGGTTTCAGATGGTCATGCATGAAAAATGTGGCCGGATTTTCTCTGGAGTCACTAGAATGGGTTCAATACGTTCAGTCGTTACCTCCATTTACCCAGTCGGACGGAACAGTCAATATTATCAGACATGCTCTTAACGGACAAGAGCACGAAATACGTTTTCAACAATGTTTTGGTGCTAAATACAGCGATGGTCATGCTATTTTTTCAGATGGGTACGCAAAAATTGCAGGCCGTCAATACTTTTTGTTTTATGACGGGTGCAGATATCACGACTGCGATGTTTGCGATACTAAATGTATGTCAAGCCATAAATTGGATGACAGACGTAAACAGTTGTTAGATCTCGGAGAAGTTATTCAAATTAAAGGCTGCGAATGGGCTAAGCTGAAAAAACAAGTTTCTTATAAAAACACAATAAGTCATTTTTTTAATAGAACAACTCTAATTACAGAAAACGAAATCATTTCCGCAGTTCGATCAGGTCATTTTTTTGGTCTGATAAGAGTTGATATCGAATCCCCCGTCCACGTGATTGAAAAATGGAAAAAACTGAATTTTCCACTTATACCCCGACACCAAGATATTGATGAATGTATGGTTGCATCTGATCTTGCCAATGATATGAAACGTAGAGGAATGAAATTTCCAATTAAAAAAACCCTGACTTTATGTTTTAACGCGAAAAATATTTTGATCACGTCTACCATGGCACAATTTTATTTAGAGCAAGGTTGCATACTATCTAATCTCCAAAACGCCATTGAGTTTGAGAGGGCTACACCTTTAAAAGATTTTGTGAACAAGGCAACACAAGAACGGATTGCTGCAACTCGAGATAATAACGAACAGAAGCAGGATTTATATAAAAGAATTGTAAACGCGTCTTATGGAAGAACTGGGATGCGTCAGGACAACCGATTCAAAATCAAATACGAAAAACATACTAGAAATAGAGGAACTAAACAAGTAAAAAAAAAGGTTCCTCTAATTGGCGAATTTGAAACTAACCTTTTTGAGGTTACCTCAGAACCAGTTTGCATCACTGATCAAGTACCAGGTAATACTTTGATCGTTTTAAACTTCGTCTTAAATTCGTTTTTTAGTTCATATCAACTTTTTTATTTTGAGTAATAGTAAATTGCATATATTACGCTGTATAAACGATTTTCTTGAACACCTGGATACAGACGCTGTTAGACTACAGGTATTAACTAAAAATTCATTTTTCGATTCTGAACTAAGTTTGAAAAATTGTTCTAGTACGCCGATACCGACAGTCTCATGTTTTCTCTGACAAAAGAGAGCATAGACGAATGTGTCAAAGAGTCATCAAAAGAGATATGGAATTCGTCCATCAAACGAAAATGGTTCGTGGATGACAACAGTCTGGAACGAAAAAGAGAACCAGGTGACTAGAACCTTCATCAAAGGTATTCAGATATTAATATAAAATTTAAGGATTGCTCAAAATCGAAGAGGAGATAGATCAAGGGGGTTTCGTAGCATTAAGCCCCAAATGCTACTCTCTGGTCGGGTCATCTTTTGAAGATAGCGATGAGAAGATTAAAATCAAATCGGCACATAAGGGTATTCACCGGGACACTATTCTTGATCATCAAAACTACCTTCAATGTCTTTATCAAGACAAAAGTATCCGCAGAGACCAATTTCAGTTCCGGATCCAAAACAAAACTAAACAAATTGACCTTATCAAAAGTCATAAAATTGCCCTTAACTCAACTTACTGTAAACTTTTTGTAGAAAGTGATAAAGTGACCTGTACCCCCCTTAAAGACTCCAAGGGTAATTTTATCTAGATATACCTGTGCTAATTTTGCAATATATCATTTTCCTTAATTTAGTCACCCTGAGTAAATATTTAACATTTTCAGAGAAAAATGAAATTCCAATCTAAAGGCATTCAAAAAGATTTTTCCGATGACGAGTTGCTTGAAATAAAGGACTTACTGAGTGAAAATGATTTCGATCTTGACGGTAAGCTTAATACCACTAGATAAACTCTAAAATAAGGTTTAGATACAATGAATTATGGTGATGAGGACAAAGTAAAGGATCATCAGTATTACAAAGAAATATCAAATCAAATTCTTTTGACACCCGCCTATGATCCTGTTAATGCTGAGATTACAGTCAAACTCGGAGAGAAACCGATTCCACAAGTGGTGAAAGAAGTTTGCGACTGTTTCAACTTCCCGATTAGTGTCAATATTGACTTCTATTTTGTCGTGCGAAGTCGAAAAAGGTGAGAGCTTATAACCATTATCCATCTGCCATATTCTTTATTCAGACCGGAAGCCTCATTAGTCTATCCCTCAATTGGTACGTGCTCGAACGAAATCACAGAGCTGTATCGTTACCGCGATTTAACGAGCTTAGCCTTGGAGTATACAAATTTTGGTGGAGAAAAACTTGTCAAAAGTCATCTTTCCACACGGAATTATGGAATTTTTCAAAATGACAGTGGTCTGTTTGTTGAAAAGGCTCTTGCTGCGAAGTTTTACATCCACAAATTTGATAAGATATCTGTCTCACATAAATAAACCTTTCATTACTAATTATCTCTTGTCTTTGATTGCATCCATCAGAGTGACCGGCTTTGATCTCTACTGCCATCTTCAACACTTCAATAGGTATATAAAAATTGGAATTTCTAGACTAAGATAGGAAACGTGATTAAAATTGAAAATTAACTAAAAATATTTTTTTGAAAACAATCTAGAACAAGTTTTGATACAGAAATATATTCTAGCAAAAAATGGATGAATTTCATGAGGACTGGATAATCTCCTCTTCCGCTTCCATGAAAGCAATCCATGATAAGGTGGATGATCGTAGGCAGAAAGTGATCATTTGCGAACAAAAAATAGCAGAACTTGGGATTATAACAAGGTCAAAAAAGGCACAGTTCGAAATCTTGAACTCAGATCTACTTGAAGCTAAAAGGCGATTAGCTTTACGTCTTGAATTGTTAGATCGCTATAATAATGACTTCCGTATCATAAAAGCGCAAACAGAAGCGTTTGGCTGGAGATATCCAATTTGGGCAGAATGGCCAAGAGACGCTGATTTGTTTCAGCGAGAAGCATTTAACGCATACAACGCTAAGAGAGATATCATCTCTTTTGGACGAGTTTATTAAATATTCTTGTTAATATATTTCTGTATATAATTGTTTATTAGAAAAATTAAATAAAAATAAAAATGTACATAAATAACAGCAGTTTTAAATGTAATGTTTTTTCAGTGTCGATTGAGATTTTCTAGTGTAAATTGAAGTTGCCGTAGAACTTGGTGGATACCCGGAATTAAAAGTCTGATTTAAACTTAACTCTTTTAACTGTTCTTGCATGTCCATATGCAACTTTGCCAAACAAATGTGCAATGCTCTATTCTCATTGAGTAAGTTCACTAATTGAGCTTGAATATGCTCGTATTGACAAAACTTTTTTGATTTTCGCTTTTTATTTTTAGAAAAGAAACACATTTTTTTGTTCAATAACAGAATCAGTTTTTGCAGTAAGTCTTTGTTTACTTTGGGTTTGATATTTATCTTCTGACTCGTGCGTTTTTGGCAGAATTAATCAATTCCCACAATTCTTCATCATTCGCCATCGCATCGTCTGAATCTTGAATTGATGAGTCGTCAATGAAATCCAAATCTTCTTGTGTAGGTATATCGTCTTCACAATCGCTATCGCTACCAGATCCAATAGCTTCTTGGTCTATAAACTGCAACGCTCGTTTGGTTGTTTTAACCCTTTTGAACTAAATTAATTTATATTGGTATTGTTAAATTTCAAGCACAAAATTGAATTTTAACAAACCTTTGGCATTATATCATCATCTTCGCTGTCCTCAATAACTCTTCTTGTGCGTTTTTTCTTCATGACTGGAGGAGGGCTGTCATCTGAAGATTCTTGAACTCGAATTGGAGAAGCTGGTAGATAAACTTCTGTCATCTCTTCGTCTCCACTCTCAATTTCATCATCAAGGGAACATTCCATTGCACATTCGTTTTCCTTTACTTTTTGTTCTTCTAGTTTTTGTTTTTTAGTGATGACCTTAATAACCAAAATCGGATAAGCTATATTTTATCCAATTACCAAGAACTTACCAACTTCAAATACTTTTCAATTTGGCAGCTCACTTTTTCCACAACTTGAGTTCGCAAAATAATGGAAGTTTTTTTCCAAGTTCTAAGCACACGCTTGGCTTCCGCGTTTATAGCGTAATTTGGCCAGTAGTTAATATGAGCAGGCCAATGAGGACCATGATAGCTAAGCTCATGAACCTCAAATCGGTCACGTTGTCCATCTTGATACTCTAGGAATTGAGCATCATTTACTACTGGGTAAATTATCGAGCTCTCTGGGTAAACTCGAAATTCTCGCCGATAATTCCTCCCAGCTTCAATCATGATAATCGAACCTGAATTTAAAGTTTAAGGTCAAAACCAATAACTGCATTATCTTGCTTACCAACAAACTCCTCCGAAAAAGTTCTTAGACGTTCCAAATACGTATGATCACTTGGAATGACCACGGTAACTAATGAAGACTCATTTAGAGCTACTCCAAAGCTCCATTGACTACCCATTTCCGATATTTCGGATAGAACCACGCCCCAAAGCTGAGAGTGTGTACCGGTTTTACACATCTTGGCACACGACTCATCACACGTTTCACCACAGATAACATTGCTGTTATTTGAATTAACTATTTCAAACCTATTCATTCTCTTAAATTTTTATCTTTGATACAACCGGAATAATTTTGAACTTATCACTCACTATATAATAGCGCCCTAATCCACATTTTTCTTTATTTGAATAAAAAGGTTTTGAGAGAGGGAGAATAAACAAAATTTTCGTAAAACTAATTTTATTACTATTAAGATACTTTATGCCAATAAATAAGTGTGCCAACTGGCGTGCAAGATTTGATTCGAAACAGATCTGCCTGAACTTTCAACGTAAGTAATTATAAATTTATACAGATAGAAATAATTTCTAGTAATAAAAGATAACCAGCTGGAGTCCATCAAGACTTCAAAACTTACCACCACAACAACAACAACAACATTGTCTCATTCTCAGCCAACGACGACTGAGCTTACTATACTGGAGATGTCCTTTGACTGCGGTGAAAATCATCCTGGCGACGAGGGCGAGTCAGTTGATGGCGTTGGACTGGCGACCCTCATTCTAATTGCCGGCTTTATCCTGTAAGTGTAAACTTGGCCCTAGACTTATATCATATGTTAACATTTTGATAATTTCACTTCAGTTTTGTGATTTTCCCATGGGAGACAGTTTCCAACTATGTTCGTGAATGGATCGAAAACATTTTCCCAAACTGTTTTGGCCGAGCTGGTCATACAACTGGTGATGGCCTCAATCTTGCTCGACCAGTTCCTAGTTCGAGAGGAGATTTTTTGATTGCAAACAATCAAAATCA
>SCLD01078667.1:0-14953 GCA_004367895.1 Oikopleura longicauda | reverse complement strand
TCAAGCATAGGTTGTCAGTTGAAGGCTGGATTAGCTTGGTTGTCTACTTTGCAGACAGTTTATGATAGTTTATTTATTTTCATGCATTTTTACACGTCAAGCGTGGTTGATCTTCAAGAAGCATAACGACTGATGCTCGACCCGACTTTGGTAGGACACAGCTCCAATCAATTTTGGACTCCGTGTCGTTAGTGTAAACGACAAAACGCATGTTGACCTCTTCATCCGGAACGCCTTTGATGTCAATGTACAGTGAGTTACCGTCAGTATCAATATTCACGAAGCGCTGTGGCGAGACGTGTGTCCACTTATCGATTTCACTGATAAATGCAACTTCACTTTTGCCGATTTTCCACATCGGGGATGTGTAGATCATTTGCAGTGTGTCATTGGTGAACGTGTGACAAGTCAATGGCAATTTGTGACTCCAACGTTGTCGCGTATCAAGCTTGTGCTCATTGAATCCGATTAAATTTGCAATGTAATCAGTTTTTTGGCAATTTAACTGATAATTTGCCAGGTGAAGTGTCGCTTTTTTGATGCCATTTGGATTGTACAGTAAAATAATACCAAATCGATTTCCGGCCACTTCGGACCATGTCTCGTACTCGGTTGTTCCCCCGACCGTATCCAGCTCCCAAACCAAGTAATCGGGTACCACCAATGGCCGAGAAGGTTTCAAAATGAGGCCGTCAGCGCGCATTGATCTGGAAATGACGTTCAAATTGGTCATGCCAATCTTGTCGCCAATGCCAACTATTCCGGTTGACAGCGTGGCAATTGCCGATTGTAGAAGAACATTTGGCTCTGTTTTGTTGACATACTTTGGATTGCCTGGCTGATTCGTAGTGGTCCAAAATGAATCTTTGAATGGGGCGAGACCAACTGCATAAACCCAGGCACTGGTCAGTCCAATCGCCCACTGATCATTGCCGGGTTGATAGTCATCTGATGCTCGGAACGAGACGACATTGTCAATTTCCACGCTTTGTAACATGTGTCGCGTGTAAGTCATACAGTACAGAATATTGACGCCATTTGCCGCCGCCCCTTGACCCATTTGCAAAAGCCAATTCCGTTCCAGTTCAACATCACGTTCAAATGCACCTATGCGATTTGTTTCAACATCAAGCCAGTCCTGTAGGTAAACTTCTAAACCCCATTTGGTCGAATTCTTGAACAGATCATTCCAAAATCGCGTTTCAATGGGTACGGCGGCACCACTTTCATCATCAAACACGAAATCGTAACTGCCACCATTTCGACTCGCATAATCAGTCTCATTGCACCACCATCGATTGTGGGCGATCACGGGCATACTCGTCTGTTGGTACAGTGTGCCCATTCCACTGGGGAAAACGTTGTCCAATGCTGTCCATGATTTGACGCCTTTATTCGGACATCGCTGATACCACCATGAGTCGAAGTTCCAACTCCGAAATGGGACGGTTTTCTCAAGATACACATCGACCATTGTCGCCTCGTACGTTTTGTTGGGTTCGGTGTGATAGTAATAAAAAGCGCCATTGTCAGTCCAATAACTCAGGTAGTTAACTGTTTTGTCTGTTTCGCGGAAACTTGTGCTTTTGCCATAACGTCTGGTTAGTTCACCGCCCCACTTTTGAATGCCTTGATAAAAACCATCATCAGAGTACGAAATAATCGTTTCAAGCTCGAAACCAGCTGGTGGTAACGCGTCAGTCATTCCGGGCAGACCAAACCATATTTCGTCGTTTTCATGATTGATTTCGACATAATGAACGGTAAAATGAGAAAAGGCTGAGATGGTGAAGACTTGACCAGTGTGATTAACCGTTGTCCTATCGAAGATAAAAAAGGGCCCGCTCTGAACCGAGGTCTCGCCAGGTCGCCCAACTGGATCACCTGCGCACATGTTGGTCATATTTGCCGCATTCCATTTGCCCCTTTTCAACTTCGTCCAACCAGCCATTTCATCACAGGGATTAATGTACACAGATTGTGACGTTTTTGGGACGCTAATTGAGGGAAAGGACGACGTCACTTTATACGTGTCATTGAGAGACATGCCACCAAAGGCGCCACTGAACGATTGTTTGAACACAGCAAACTGTTCCTCTTGATAAACGCGAATAGACGCCTTCATAAATGAATCGGTTTTCGCCGTCATATTGAACGTGTACTCGTCGAATGCGCCCATGATATCCAATCCATGTTTTTTTGCAATGAGAGACACGTTCAACGTTGAATCGGCCGTGGAAAATGTCTGGCGATTTTCGCGAAACATGTAATGACCGGACTCGAGTTGAAATCCACCACTGCCGGTGAGGACAAACGATGCATTATTCTCGACTTTAAATGTGGCTTTGGCATTGGCCGTAATAAAAGCAAGTAGAAGCACTTTTGTTCTCTTCATATGTCAAAGTGACTTGGTTTTCAAAGCATGTGTTTCATTTAAAATTCTCCGTTGCACACCAATCACACTGAAGTGGTTACTGGATGAGAAAGCAAATTCTCTCAAGAACGTCAAAGGTCACATTACAAAAGTCCACACTTTTGATTTATAGAAAGAAGACAACCAAACGAAGCCAACCATTTGCCCTGCCTTCAACTGACAATAAGACACAAGAAGTCCGAATGGGGCACCATTTTTATTTGAAGCGTTGTCGTTGTTGTTATGTATCCTAGTAGTTTTTTATGTGTACACTGACTTAGGCTGGAAGCTGGTTTGTAATGGAGCGTGTGTGAAGTAACTGCGTGTAGTTTAT
Organism: Oikopleura longicauda; assembly: GCA_004367895.1. Lineage (NCBI taxonomy): Eukaryota > Metazoa > Chordata > Appendicularia > Copelata > Oikopleuridae > Oikopleura > Oikopleura longicauda. The sequence continues at coordinate 12,206 of SCLD01078667.1, read as the reverse complement.
CTGCATTGTATTGGTGTTTTCATAAATCGTCTTGATGAGTCCTATTATACAATTCCATTCTCACTCGCCGGGCCGCCTCGGCAATGATATCACCGCCGACTGGTTGCGAGTGTTTCGGCGTTCGCGCCCCGGTTGGTATACCCGAGGGTGTTTTCCGGCCTGATGGCGTTTTCCTACCCGAGGGCGTTTTATATCCACCCGAGAGTTGGTTTAGTGTTTGATGGCCCGATGTTGGCGTTCTGGTTCCATCACGTTGTCGTGTAAATGTACCCGGAGAAATGAGCCCCTGTGGTGTTTTCGATTGGGGCGACAAAATAGTTGGCGAGAGTACACTCAGTTTCGCCCCAGCCGGTGACGGGTCGCGTGATCCAGCGCGTGAGTTCGAGCGCGATGGATTTCGCGAAGGTATACGCGAACCAGGTCGTGTCGTCGGGCGTTCAGTTGCCTGCGTGCGGACCTCGCGATTGACCGAGTTTGAGCGGCCCCGAGTGGTGCGTTGTGGCGTTGACTCTTCGCGTGCTGGCGTCGATTGGGATGATGATGGCTGCTGTTTACGCTGGAATGAGGCCATTGACTGTTTCACGCCATCTGCCAAGGGATCCGCCATTAAGTCGCGAGGCGCAACTTTGCCACGGGCTTAAAGTTAAAATGTTATTATGGCGTTCTTTGTTAGTTTGGATTCCATGCAAATCAATGAGTTGACTGTACATACTAATACATATTAGTGTAGTATGAATGTTGTCGTGTATTTAGATTTGATTTGAGAACGTGAATTTGTGACAATGATTAAACACACAGATAGAAGGATGTTAATATTAATGGATTAACAACAAAAATCAATGATGATTTTAGTCAGTTTAAAATGACAAACTACACTCAAACACAATTTACGTTTAATTATTGGAATACGACTGCCTTTGAAATGGGGCAGTGCCGACGAGCCCGATGATCTGACCGAGTAATTGGACAAATTGTCCGAGGCGAACGAGTCCAACGAATCCAAACTTTGTGAGCTCAGAGAACGATTTAAATCATTCAATGAACCAAAGTTCATCATCTGTAGACCTGGCTCATGAGTACTACTACTGCGGACAGTCGGGGGCGAGCCCGAGTGGAAACCCGAGGATGAAGATGGTCGTTTAGGAACGTGCCATTTACGACGTGATGCACCTGAAAATCATCGATAGAATCGGATTTTTTGTGATACAGTGTGATTTGATCAAAGATGTGCTTCAAATCAGTTTGGTGAACTTGAATTTTTGTCAAGTGTAAAATATAACCACTTTTTGCTACATACTTTTTCGCGTCAAACGTTTTTTAACTGAATGGGATTATTTTCCGACCGAAATGTAAAAATGCAACTAAAAATAAATTACCTCGGCACGGATCATTTTTGGATAGAAACTCCTCGAGTGCCGACCACCCACCGCCAACGCGAACCATGACGGTTGATTTGAGAATACGCACTAATCGAAGTTGTTGCGAATCGCCAAACTTTATTTAACGATAAGTTTTGTGTCTTCAAAAACTGAAACGTACCCTGTATTTATTGTCACTGATTTGGTGAACGGCAAATCGATCACAGCAGCGGCATCGGGCAACTTCACGGATCACTTCGTCCTCGATCTTCTCCGCATCATTTGCGGGTTGATACTGCTCGCGGGGATGGAGTGCCGAGATGAACTCATAATAATCAACGCGATCATCGCCTTTGTCGAACAGTTTGACCACTTTGTACATTTCGCGATCATTGGTGTTGAAACCAGACTCGCAAACGCCGCGTATGAAGTTTATATTATTGATATAACCAGATCCGGTCGTGTCCATGGTGCGCATCATTTCCATTACGCGTGATTTTTTATGTTTCATCCATTTCATATACTTCTTGCGCCACTCATCAAACGAGAAGTCTTCCTCTTCAGCTTCCTCAATAGCAGTATCAATCATCCGTTGTCGATCTAGTGCAGATAGCCAAACACTTTGCCATGTCCCATGAAGAACAGCGGCATTCTGACACCGGAATTCGACCAGACCTGATGAACTGACGGCACGATTTCTCTTCAACGAGCCATAGTGATCCTTCATAACACTGCCTTGGTTTGTTTTACGATAGATACGGATCAATTCATCGAACTCGTTTTGACGAGAGAGAATTTCTTCTTGGAATTGTTGATGTTCTATTTTAAGTTCCTTGAGTTTTTTGATGTCGTTAACTGGCAATGGCATTGAGTTTTTCAAGTTGTCTGAAAATGTGTCCATGTAAAGACTAAAGCTGTTGATTTTTACTTACCTTGAATAGTCAACAACCAAGCGAGTAATTTGTCAAGTTTTTCCTTGTTGATTTGTTCCTCATCTTCCATGCCACGGATTTTGCTCAGTAATTGCTCCATCCAGTCATGAAGCTCATTCCAACCAGCGCTCAATGCACCGAGACTCTGTTTCAGGGGTCCGATTGCCTCGGAGTGCGCGTTGGATAGGATATTATTGCCAAGTTCAAGCGTCTTGTCAATGTTCTCACGACGCCGCGCAAACTCAGCCGTCAACTCAGAGTGGTTGCGTTTTGACTTGTCCATCAACGACGGAGTATTTTCAGCCTCCAGCAGCAACGCAATCGCATCAACCCGTTGCTCAGCCTCATTGAGCCATTTGACATTGTCATTGTACAAATCGGCGAAATCCTGCGCACGTGCCTTTGATCGCGCCAATTTATCGTCACGGTTACGCGACAATCCACGCAGCTTCTCCCATCGTACGCTCAGCCCCGAGATTTGGGGCGTAATCCAGGCCGAGTCGGACGGGCTCAAATCGCCAGCCAGGCGACGCAATTGAATAAATGTGTTTTCTTTGCTGTCTAGCTCTTTTTTGAACATTCTAAAATGACGGTGAGTACTGTGATACCAACTGCCACCGTTTGTACCTGTGCTGTTCAATCAAGTTATGAACAGTAAAGACATCGCCATCAATTTGTTTTAAATCAGACAACTCTGGTTCAACCTTCATAATCCACTCCTCCAAATTCTCGACGGCTTCAATTAATCGACCCGAGGAGACCAGTGAATTTTGCAAGTCACCCGTGAAGGCCTGTGAGATTTGCTGCAAATTGGCCCAGCCCCGTTTCACCTCACCCAAGTCACTGTCCAGCTGCTTGATATCAGACGGCATCTTGGCATGGTCTTTCAGCTGGAGCCCTTCTTTTTTGACTGAATTAAATCGTGTTTTAATTTGAAAGCCACATTCCGATGTGATTACCATGGTCAAACAATTTTTCCGTATTACGCAGCTCCTCCTCCGTTTTCTGATGTTTACTCAACATTTGCTTGCACTGACGCGGATCCAAATTGTTGCGGTCAATTTCGATTTGGTTTGTCTTTTCCAAAATGAAATAATTCAGATCGGCCAGTTTCTCTCCAAAGTTGACGGCGCGTTTGCGATTGTCGTCAAGGGCTTGATGCCGGCGACTGACGAGTTGGAACATTTTCTCCCACTTTGTGTGCAATGCCAGTGTCGTGTTTTTAATCTAATCGGCGAAAGGGAGACATATGGTCAAATCGATGGAATCAATACACGCTTTCTTACCTTTAGTGAATCGTCGCGATTTATCGAGGCACGCAAGACGGATGCTGATTCATCAATAATGCGCAGTTTGTCCTTTCGCATTGTCAGCGTGTCTTCCAGGGCCCGGTTCAAATCGATCTGATCCTGGAGAACGTCTTCAAGCACTGAAGGCGGACTCTGTGCGCTGATGTCCTCGTCAATCTTGGTCAGACTCTCCTGGGCGTCAGTCACGCCCTCCCAAAACTTCTCCGACTCAACCAAGAGTGAGTTAAGCTTTGTCTTGCGCTCTTGCAACGCCTGATCCATCTGCATCCAACGCGTATCCGACAGGGCCTCAGCACATTCGGCTCGTTTCTTGGTCATTTCTGAGATTATATTGCGTAGTTCAGTGTATTGTCGCCTCGTTTCGTCTGGGTTTGACGAGTAGGGTCCATCAGAGACCAGCATTTCAGCCACTTCCTGCGTCCATTGTTGCACTTTTTTCTTTGTCAACGCCGATGTCTCCATTTGGGCAAGTCGATTATGAATAATGTTTGACTTGGTGCTTGCAATCGACTCAATCTTTCCCAAGTTTTCTTTTATTGCCTGCAGGCGACGTTGTTTCTGTGGAAACAGTCGTGCCTTTGCATCCAATTTATTCAATGCGTCGCTCCTCGACTTCAACTCGGCTTCAATAAGCTCAATGCGAGCTAAATCAGTCTGCAAGTTGCCTTCTTGGCCAATGTTTGTCAAGTTTTTGCCACAGCGCGATGTCCAATCAGAGATTTCGTCCAATGCTGACTCGAAATGGCCCAACTCAATCAGTTTCATTTCCGTGTTTTGCATCTCAGTTGACAGTTCCTTATCAAACACGCGCCAATCATTAGAGGGAATATGGGCCGAGTAACGGACTGACTGGTTGCGAATGTCGTTGATTATGCGCAACTTCTCGGAGCACTCATCAGGCGTACCCACATCAGTCATTGCGCCTAAACGTGTCTTTACCGATTTCAACCACGCTGCCGAGTCAGCCATTTTCTTCTTGGACTGTTCGTGCTCTTTCTGGGCGCCTTCAATCGTGATTCGTTTCTGTGCGTAAATACGACCCATCCGATCAAAATGATTGCTTATCTCATTGCACACACGCAACGCATCCTGATTGTCGCCAATATCGCCCAGTTTAAGCGCTTCCTGCTTCAACTGTTCCATTAGTGAGCCAAACTTCTCCTGTTTGTGTTGGAAGTCGGCCAGTTGTTTCTGCGATTCGTGTGACTCTTTCAACGCGCGCAAATCATCGTCAAGCTGATCCATTTGCGAGTTGACCTGGCTTTGACGGGACCAGAACTTCTCGGCCATTTGTTCCGCCTTCATCAACATGTCCTGTCGTTCATTCACCTTCGTGTTGATACTTTGCCAGTTTGAGTCGATCTCGTCTAGTTGCGGACGTACCGAACTGCCAAATTGCGATGCTGATTTCATGACCGAGTTTTTGGTCGGCATTAATCGTTCCAGTTCCTTTTTAATGTTGTCACAATCGCGACGCGACGCCCGGCAGCGATCAATGTTGGCCTCTGGCCGCTCTAAGCCGGATACGCGATCCATGATCCGACTTAGTGAGCTGTTCAACGTTTTCAGACGCTCCGTATATTGCTGATGTTCGATTGAGAGTTGTTGCAGTTCACGCTTCTTGGAGCGACACTGTTCACGCGCGTCTTGATAGCGTTGGTTGATTTGATCGGCTTCATCGCGTACTTGACTCCCGCCACCGCACGTACTCAACCGTTCACCCGAAGTGACCATGCGATCCACTAGTAAACGTCGCTCGGCGATGTCTTCCGAAAGAAGGCTCAGTTCTTCCATGGCAGCCTCGGTATCGCTATTGTCAAAAGCGAAGTCGGTTTGAAATCGTCGTTCGACCTCGAGTAACCATGGCTCAATTTCGGCGCGACACTCAAAGTACTTTGAAGCAGCTCGCGTTGCCTTGTCCAGTGTACTCTCCAGATCACGACATAGTAACTCGGCGCGTGATGCACTTTCTTGGATTTGTTTCAACTTGGCATAAATGGCAGAGGAGTCATCCGCATCTAACGATGATTGAATGGTTTCCGCCTCACGCGTCAGAATATCCTTTTGCGAGCCATGATCCGATATGTCCATACTGTGACCATTCACTTGTTTCACCAGCTCATCAATTTCGGCTTTGTTTGTGAAGTTAAGTGTCTTCTTCGTTCGATCCAACTTTGGCAACATTGCAGCGTACCACGCAATCAAATCGTCCAGCGAGCGTGTGAACTTTTTAATTTTGTTGATTGTATCGCCCGCTTGTTCCGTTCGTTCTTGCAACAGTGACTTGACTCTTTTAAGTGCATGTTCTTGCTCGCCAACGACCTGTTAAAAGTGGTGTTTAGTGTAAAGTGTTACGATGGCGTGTGATGTACCTGATCAATTGGCTTGTTATTCCACGTTCGGCCAACATTAGCCAAACTGCTAAATAAACTTTTGATCAGTTCAATGTCATCCTCCTTCTCGGTACACTCGTCGCGCATCGCATTGATCACATCATAGTTGGACGTGAGCCTCGAACCGGATGAAATTAGTGTCTTCTCAATGCACTTCTCGTTCCAGTCTGTTTCCCGATGCGATTAGGAAAAAGTGAAATTTAATTATTGGTAAAATAATGTTTTCTTTCTTTCGCATCAGTGCCTTTGAAGTCTTGCAGTAAACCATCCAACTCTTGCGATTGGCCCTTTGCCTCATGCAGATCATTGATTCGCGTTTTAACTTTGCTCAACAGCGTATCGTACTTGGTCTTCAACGTGGGCTCGGTGACATTGCGACTGAAGTCGCCCTGACGCGCCGACAGTTCATCTACGACGGTCTGTAATTGCGTCAACTTCTGATGAATGAACTCGGGCGTCAGCTCACCCTCAAACGAGGCGGCAATCGATTGCTCGCGATCGGCCAGGAAGTTCTGGAGTTGGGTGAGTTTACGCGCCCGTCGCGATTGATCACGCGCTTTTTGCTCCATGTTCGTCTCGATTGATTTTAACCGACGTTGAATATTTCGCTTGTCTTCGCGCAACGTATTTGACCGTGTTGGCGATGAGTTTTCGTTGATCTGGTCAATGATCTGGGAAAGACTTTCAACTTCCTTTTTCGTCGTGTCAATTTCGTCTTTGGTCACATCAGCCTGTTCAGCATGCGTCAACCACTTGTTTAGTTTGATCATCATTTTGTCGGCCTGTTCAAGATTGATTTGCAGCTTTTCCAAGATTTGTATGCGTTCGGTCAACTTGCGATATGAAATGTTCAACGCATGCGATGCTGAAGCCGGTTTTGAGCTAAAGTTTTCAGCACCAGTCGCCACTTGCGATAAAAATTCAGCGGCCTCGTGCGCTTTTTGGTTTGCACGTTGCATCGAATTGATCTGGCGGTCATGCTCACGCAATTTGGTCAGCGCATCGGCCACTTTATCGGATGCGGGCGGGATGCGTGTGGCGAGGGAGAGGTCTTGGGTGACAATGGCCAAAAAGTCTTGCACCACTGACGTCTCGTTCTCAATCTCACGGCGACATTTGAGCGCTTCATTGATTGAGAGTAAACGCTCCTCCAACTTGGATTCAAGCTCATTCAGCCGCGATTTGACAGATGCCACTTCGTGCTGATCATGCTTATCATGCTCGGCCAGATTGTCCAGCTCGGCGAGTTTGGGTTTACGCAGGCGGGATTCCTTTTGAAGGGATTCAACCTTTTGTTCACATTGTGATGGCGAATATGTTGTTTGGAATGTACATTATTAGATTAGTGTCGAATGCTAGATCTAAGTGGATTAACCTATCCCACGGTGGTCTCCTAGTTCAAATGCACGAAAGAATAAGAAAAATTCGCGATCACACGATACCTGAATCATTTGCTGTTCCAGCACAACCGGATCGGCCGATATTTTGCCCAAATGCGAGATAAGATTCCATTGATCTTGCAACCAACTCGACAAAGAGTCCATTTTACCACGGAACAGCTGCTTTTTCTTATGCTCATTATCTTCCGTCTGTTTGTTCTCGAAAATGAACTTTTGTGCCGCATTGAAACTGTTCTTCAACTTCTCAATCTCGTCCACAATCAGGCTCAAATCAGTCGGTTCATGATCTAGCTTGGTTTTTGATGTTTGAATAACCGCATTTCCGGCACGGACGGCTTCACCGACCTCACTGGTCGCATTAATCAGCGCATTTTGTCGATTCTGTTTCAAGTCTTTGATAAAGTTGGTTGCCTTGAAAAACGAGCTCTGCCAGATTTCCATTTGCTCCAATAGTATTTGACCGTAGTTACGCGTGTTGATGATGCGATCGCCAATTGATTCATACTTCAATCGAAGTCCCTCGACGCCCATCACACCCGACGCTGAACTTGAGCGGACATTCCGTGGTAAGGTCGAGGTTCGATGCTTTCGCGAACGGCGTCGTAATGAACCGCAGACGGGCTCGCTCGATTTGGTTTCATTAAGCGACTCCAAATACTCCAATTTCGGCTCCAAATTCTCCCACGAGCTAATCTGACTGTCAAGATCACGCAGGATCTGGGGCAGGTCAGAAAGTTTTCGAATTTGGATCACTTCAAGCGAGTTAATATCATTCTTTAACAATTCCAGCTGATTCTCGCGTTCAGCCTCACGCTCCTTCTCCTTTTCCAGTTGACTTTGTCGTGCTCGGTTCTGCTCGGCCGCACTGGTCAACATGCGATTGATGCGATCAAGACGGAGTGTAACTGGCGAATGATCGCTGAAGTTGCCACTGTCGAGGAGATAGGAGGCACTTTCGCGTAGTTGCGCCAATTTTGACTCGGCGCCTTTGAGATTTTGATGGTTTTGGATCTCATTCTCCAAGTACTCGGCCTGTATCTCGAAATCGCTCAGTAAACTGATCATTTTCGACAGTTTCCTGTCTTCCTTTTCAACACGCTCCATTGTATGTTCGACCGTTCGCTCACACGTGGCCAATCGCTCCCTGATCTGACGCCCGTTTTCGTCACCACACCGGTTCAACACTCTCAATACTGTCTTTTCTCCATTTTCCTTCAACATGCGCTCGGCTCGGCGCAGCTCGGTGTGGCTTAGTTTCAATCGCTCACGACGCTCTTCAAGCAGCGTCTTGTCAGCCCGCGCCGGTCGGGCAACTTCCTTGAACGTACGCTCAGTGTGTTCCGATTCATTCGAGCACTTGGCAATGATCTCATTCAATGAGGTCAGCTCGCCATGCATTTCGGTGAGTGAGCGAATTTTCATGTCAATTTTGTTGGATAATTCTTGATACGTTTGACGCAGGAGCTTCGTGCATTTAGTCACACGTGCATCATCACGTTTTGATACTTTATCATCGCCCAATCGTTGAATACCGCGTGCTGATTGATCAAGTTTTTTGAAGTAGTGCTGGAGTGAATAAAGGAGTTGATCTAAGTTCATTTTTATGACAAAGACAAACCTTGTGCCCATCCGCATCTTGACGTGCCGTTCGTGCTTCAAGCAGCTGCTCGTCTAACATTTTCAATTCCGTCGCCGGTGGCCCGATGCGTTGTAATCGACACTCGGCATCTTGATGCCATGTTTTGCAATGCAGTTCAATGCCCTCGAACTCCTTCCACACTTCTAATGCGGCACTGTAGGCGTCGAACTTTTCTTTCGCCTAAAAAAGTGAGATTGGTTAGATAATTGTGTTGCAATTATTGGGCCTAGTTGGGGGTGTTAGAACTTAAAACTGCATTTTTGTGATTCAATTTATACAAATCGCTCGAGAGACCTGCATGCTTTCCGTTAAACTTGATTCACTTTCAATGTCTGTGTCATCCTCATGTGCATTACCACTGTCTTCTTCCGGTGCATAGATTTTGAAACTTTCAATCGACTCGTGCTTGAACTGTTGGGCAAAGTGTGGCGAATTATATGCCACGTTTGATTCGATGATCGGATCTGAGATTGATTGAATTGATTCAGCTGATTCAACACCACCACCGCCACCATGACGCGGTGCAATGGGAAAGACGAGATTATCGGCATCGACCAAGAATGGGTGTTTTAGTTTAGATGGGGAAACAGACTCGGATCGCCGTGTTTCGGATGCGCGTGACTCAAGGGTACTGATAATGTCATCCTCCAGATGTCGTTCAAGTTCACCCAAAGCGCTAATTTGCTCCTTCCGCAGCTGAATCTCTTTCTCACTTAGCCCGCCATTTGTCGAGGCATTCGTCTCACTGTATGTTTCTTCTTCAACAATCTTATCAAATAATCTGTCATCATAATCACGCTCAAAATCAGCCGGATCTGCCGCCATCAGCATCATGTCAAGTTCGGCCTGTCTTTTCGCATGATCGTCAACATGGATATATGCCAACGAAGGACCTGTAGCATCGACGTTATCATTACTGGCGAAGGTGACTGTGCCCTGACCTCCGGTGCCGACTAGTTTCCGATTTCGTGGCGTCTCTGGCTTACGCTCCCGTGGCACATCGTCCTTTGTCTTTGGCTTACTCGCGCAGACGCCCATTTCTCTCTTGATCTCTTTCAATCCACACTTGTCAAGTTCACGTAGCCATCGTGCGCGTCCGATTAATCAACAATTTTGACTCTCTGAGTAACAAAAGGGTTTGTGTTTTAAAATGGGGCACGGATATGTGACATTGTGACTCAACACACAGAGTCTCCCTCTCTCTCTCTTTTGGTTTGTATCTGTGGCGTCCCCTCTAAGCTCTCGCGAGAAAAAGCGGAGTAGGCGTGAAATTTTCGACGAAAAGTTGAAACCTATCATTAGAGCGTGGTTGGGGCACACACAACGGACAAGTCACAGTTGTCGCGACAGTGAAAGCGACATATGTTTTCAGTCAAAGCTAGTCGGCTTAGTCAATCTCTTAGTCAGTTTATTTGTCTTTCTCTGCTAGGGTGCGAAGTTCAAGTCAATTATTCAAAAAAAGAATCTTCTTCTATTCTAACCTAGCCCTAGAAATGGAACTAAGCATCTGGCAAGATTGCGCTCGTAACTGTGTTAAAATTGATCTGACTTGTGCATAAACAAAAAAAGGTGATTTCATTTGAATAGGCTCAAGTCGAGCGTGTATAACTTTATTGGGAGAGTCGGGCAAAAATTGAATTCTATACACACGTCACACAAGTCGCGGATTAAAAAGAAAATTGGTTTCACGAAAAAACGATAATTAATTTTTGGTGGCTAAATGGATGCGGGTGCCTACTTGAAGCTACTAAGTAAAATACAAGAGTTAGTAGTGAGGGACCGAGTGGAATGTGTGTCTTCCTGTTCAGAATAAATCTGGAGCGTAAATTTGAGCTTGTACATTTTAAATAGATCTCTTATTTTTTTTATCTCTCTGTGTAATAATACTCCTCGTCAGAGTACTGTCACGGTGATATGACGGGAGAGCTATGAGAAGGGAAAATGAATCGGTTCAGGGGAGAGTAAAACGCGTCGGGAAATCCATCATAAAAGATGATATAACCGGTGTGATCGTCCATTCACAATTTACGATTTGTTTGACGCGCTCTGATGAATTGTAAATGTGTAAACTTTCATTATACGAATTAACTGCTCCTGTTAATACCCTTGGTAAACATGCACGTCAGCAACATGCGAATCTGGCGGTTGCGAAAGTTGCATGATAGTGGCCATAATGTAAATAAGATAAACCCATACCTGCTTTGGTTGGGTCCCCTTTGAAACACGTGATCGACGATAAGCAAGTGCGAGCCAGAAGACTGGGCCAAGGAGTAGTGCGAAAGGAAGCCTTTGTGAGAATCAGTACGACTTTCGATGAACTTTGACATCGAGCTAATCCGAGCCACACTCACGTTCAACTGAATTCTCAAGCCATGATTACCAGAATGGATAAATGAGACAATATGAGTCCGACAAGGGGATACACTGTTCGCCCATTATTGTGCTGGTGCAAGCACGAATCAAGCAGCTAGAAACCTCAACGCCGGCTTGTAATCACATGCCACACAAGATCATGTCATCATGTTCTCTTTCGCTCTTTTTTTCTCATTCCCATTCAGCTGGGACCCCCAAACTCTAACTAGATGAGATGATGAAGAGAAAAAAAGAGCGGGACTTACAGTCTTAGTCATACGTTTTAGACTCATTTGAGGAGGAGGATACAATCATTCAAAAAGTCTCTATCATCCTGTCAAAAATGCAAATGCAACACGAAAACAAAACCAAAAATTACCTTGTTCGACAGTTGCCCATAATTCTGTTCGATTCGCTTGTAGACGGAACTGTTGCTGAATGTATACTTGAGCGCCTTTTCAAATCGATTTTTGATCAATTGTATCTACACTAGTACTGAGTCAGATTGTTAGAGAGATTACTTGAAAATGGTAAAATTACACTTTCGACTGATTATATTCTAAAGTGACACGAAACGCACGCTCTGCGCCGTGTCCCTTTTAACATAAATAAACCCTTTTTTGAGCCAGTGTAAAGTGGTGGCAACACGAGCAACAAAAAATGCCTAAACCGGAAACGGCGGCGGCGGTTAGAGCTCTCTAGGTGATAAACTTGAAAGTGAGAATCTAACAAAAATCGTTGGTCCCATTCCTCGTCGCCATATAACTGGCCCGTATCCTCCTGTGCGATTGCCTGGCGAAAGCCCTGTGGTCGTGTGTGATT